>OY757020.1:20106854-20196843 GCA_963580285.1 Lucinisca nassula | reverse complement strand
CCTGAAACACCGCCACCTCAGGTAACCCTCAACCTCCAGGATCCCTTCTTCCGGCTTACCGGCCACCCACGGCAAACGGGTAGTACTTCCTTTAGCTCTTCCCAGTGGGCACAGAGACCACAATCAAGAAGGGCAGTTGTCAGTTTCTGGCGAAAGAATGTGCACTGTACTGGTTAACCGCTTACGTATAAGCCTGCCCAGGAAAGTGTTGATAGGTAAACTGACCGGCTCAAAAATGACCTAAATAGTGTTGACTGGGCCGTAAAACTCCAAATCAAACCAAAACAGAGACCACAGCGGCAATGTGCCCAGTGGGAATTGAGCCCCCAGGGCCACGGCAAGGCAGGAAGTCTAATACCTGGGGGAGAAAATTGATCTATTTACACTTAAAATGAGTAAATATATTTTAGGGTTCATTCATGCATCTTCCGCGTTTAGTCATTCGTTTTGCGCATTTTTATTACAAATAACTAAGACCGTCTCGCCTCGTTACCTGTAGACGTTTAACAGGTAATCTAATCATCGAAACATCCTCAAATCTTCAAGAAACCAATAATTACTAGCCAAGACATGTCTATTATAAAAGTTTAAAGGTGAATTTTGTCATTTCGATTCCAAACAAAATACAAGTTTAGAGAAAATAATATTGCATTTACAATGGCGATAAACGGCCAAAGACGTTTTCTGCCAACCACCGGCCAGTCCCGGCAAATTGTATTATTGAGTGATGATGTAGTGTTTGGATGTGTCTATTGGGGATTGCGTAACGACATCGTTTCTAAGCACAGTACATGACGTCACTAATCATTTCGCAGTGTCAACACAATATGCGGACGTTGGTAACCGAAGTGACTGCAGCATTAAAAATCCGCCCTGAGAAATGGAAAGTATGCAAGAAAAAGAATCCAGTATGGGTGTGAGGGGTGGATAGAAAAATCCGTCCCTCGGGATCACTGTCCGGCATCACTAGCATCACGAGGCTTGGCGAGTGATGCCGGACAGTGTCCCTCGGGACGGATTTTTCGCTCCACCCCTCACACCCATATACGATTCTTATAGTCTTAAACCAGAAAGTCCAGGTATTTGATATTTGGCATGCAATTTCATCTCGTGAGCATCTGACAAGTGTGTTCGAATTTCAGCCATAGGAAAAAAAAAACAAGATGTGTTTGTGCATTACGCAAACACGCCTATACAAAAACATTGCCACCTTTATCGCCAAAAATATGAAAATTTTATGATCAAAAATTGTGATATTTTTCTTATTTCTGCTCTAAAATACAGATTGTGGATACTCGTTAGAACCGCCTCATCGCCCGCCTCTATGAGGCGGTTCTAACGAGTATCCACAATCTATATTTTAGAGCAGAAGAAAAATGAGGTATACCCCCGGAACTCCAGTTTTACTATATAAAAGCGGGGTTCAAGGGGGTCAAAATTATATAGGCGTGTTTTCTTGATGAAACACGAACATGTCCCCGAGCATGGTCATTCTTTTTTCAAAGTTGGTCACTGTTCAAGGTCACAGGTCAAGATTTTTGTTTGAGTGTGAAGCCCTTGACACAAGGGTTTCCAGTCATTTCGTACCCAAGTCATTTCGTACCCTAGTCATTTCGTACCATTTTGGTCATTTCGTACCCGTTTTATTTTTCAATTTGGTCATTTCGTACCCATTTTGGTCATTTCGTACGCACTTTGGTCATTTCGTACCCACTTTTATTTTTTTTTCTGGGAATCTTGTTTGGTCATTTCGTACCCAGTTCTTCAAAAGTAGGTACGAATTGACATTGGTGTGTTGAATTGATTTGGAGCTAATTTACAAGTAACGGGTACCTTTGGTGCGAAATGGCTTGGTTAAGAGTAAGAAGGGCTCTAGTTACAAAGAAGATATTTGTTTAAATTTTATTTTTATTTTAACACATTATCAATTTATATAGATCTATAAAAGAATATTGAACGTACTGGCACCATGTAACAATACAAACATATTTTACAATATCATTCATAGCCCCCGCCCATCGGGGCTTGAAGAAATCGATGGGCTGCATGATGCTTCCACGCAGAGCTGAAACCGACCCGCGCACGAGTACAGGTAAACCGCTTAGAGGATCTAAGCCTGCTTAAGCAATGCGGTGCGAGTCGGCCCGTCAGTGGTTATTAACCCTATTGTTTCAATGGGCAGCAGGGATTGAGATGTCATTTCATCGCAATATTGGGTAAAAGTCCCATAAAATTGGAAGCAAAGTCTCCAAAATGACCTTTACAGTGTCGACGGGGACGTTAAACTTCAAATCAAACAAACAAACAAACAATATAATTCAACATATTTTACAAGTTATTGGGGTTATAGCCGGCCCCGGTACATGTAGCTCAGTCGGATGCGCGTCGGACTGGTGATCAGGAAGCCGCGGGTTCGATACCTAGGGGTCAGCATCATTCTTTCGTAGATATTGACCATGGAATCTTTTCTACGGCCATTCTCTCCCTTCCGCTGGTTGTCAGTTTCTGGCAAAACGCCCCCGCCCATAGAGGCTTGGAGAAATATAAGGATTGTACGATGCTTCCACGCAGAGCTGAATCGGGCCCGCACACTAGTGCTGGTAAACCGCTTAGAGGATCTAAGCCTGTCCAGGAACCGCGGTGCGAGGCGGACCGTCCATGCTAATAAACCCTATTGGTTTCATTCGGCGACAGGGCTTGTGATGTCATTACATCTCAATGTCGGGTAAAAGTCCCACAAAATTGGAAGCAACGTCTCCAAAATGACCTTTACAGTGTTGACGGGGACGTTAAACCTCAAATCAAACAAACAAATCCTTCGAAAGAATGTGCACTGCTAACGTAGCACACACTCAAATACACACTAAAACAACTGCTCGACAACATCCCAAGAAGCCTCCTTGGTGTAGTGGTTACGTTACTCCCCTTGTAAACCAGGGGTCGCAGGATCGATCCCGGGCTTCTCCAGACTTTCGGATGAGTCTTTAAACTGAGGTCCCGTCTCCGTATGACCTTAGCTATTATTGGGGCGTAAAACTCAAACACTCACTCACTCACTTGACAACATCCCGACCGGCCTCGGTAGCTCAGTCGGATGCGCGTCTAACTGGTGATCAGGAAAACGCGGATTCGATAACAGCTGGGATCGGCAACATTCTTTCGTGGAGATGGTCATGAAATCTTTTCTCCGGTCATTCACTCCCTTCCGCTAATATAAGAAGGACAGTTGTTCGTTTCTGGCGAAAGGATGTGCAGTGTACTGGTTACGTATAAGCCTGCCCAGAAAAAAGTGTGAATAGGTAAACTGACCGGCACAAAAATGACATAAAAAGTGTTGACTTGGCCGTTAAACTTCAAAACAAACAAACAAACTGATCGACAATATCCCGGTTTCAGTTTGTCGGAGCGTACACCATTGAACAAGACTTCAGAAGCTGCGATGTGGTCTTCTTTCTCTCTCTGTCCTGTCCGTCCAAAACAACACATATGGATGTACTAGGTACGGTATTACCAAATGACTTGGATACGAACTTACTATGCTAAATACAGTTCGTACGAATTTTGATCAATTCGAACCCGGGTACGAAATGACCAAAACGGTTACGAAATGACTTGGGTACGAAATGGTTGTTAGTGGGTACGAAATGACCAAAGAATAGGTACGAAATGACCAAAATGGTACGAAATGACTAGGGTACGAAATGACTAGGGTACGAAATGACCGGTTACCGACACAAGGAACCTACATGCCAAATATAAAGGTTCTATCATAAAAAGTTATGAAAAATATTTTTTTTGTTATAGATAGGTCAGAGATCAGTGTCACAGGTCAAACCTCTTGCATGAATATTAAGCTCTTGTCACATGAAACCTACATTCCAAATATGAAGGCTCTATCTCAAACGGTACGAAAGTTATGACGAACTTGTTATTTTTTTCTTTTAAGCAGGTGAAAGGTCAAGGTCACAGGTCAAAATTTTTTGCATGAATGTTAAGCTATTGTCACAAGAAACATACATGTCAAATATGAATGCTCTATCTCAAACGGTTCAAAAGTAATGACCAACGTTAAAGTTGTCCACGTACAAACCAACAAATAAACAAACAGACCGGGCTATCGCTACCTGTGGCATTAAAAATAATTTCTATTGCAGTATTTTTATGTTCCCGGTAGGCATAGTGCTTACATATTGTTTTTCCCTGTCTGCTTGTTTGTTGGTTTGTTTGCTGGTTGGATAACTTTAACATTGATCATAACTTTTATACTGTTTGAGATAGAGCTTTCATATTTGGCATGTAGGTTCCTTGTGACACAGGCTTCCCACTCATACAAACAGTTTTGACCTTGACCTGTGACCTACTTTAAAGAAAATTGGACATTGCTCCGGGGACTGTTCGTGTTTCACAAACACATCTTTCTTGTTCTTTTTACCTTTAGCCCGCTGATTAATTTCAATCCTTGAACCAATCCACGGTAAATACAACAAGAGCACCGCAAGCGGGTGCCAACGCTCGTCTGCAGTTTCTTTTAGAAAACAAAAGTTCTAAGTCAAATCAAATTGCAAGATGGAGTTAAAAAACTTGTAGGGAATGTAGCTCTTGTGATGGTGAGTATGTGTATGAAGTTTCATGAAGGTAGGCCAAATACTTTTGGAAATATGGTCAAGGTTAAGTTTTTTGGTTAATTTTTCGAAAAATAGTTCAAAGGTCAAGGTCACAGGTCAAAAAGCGTGGTATGACTGAAAAGGTCTTGTCCCAAGGAACATTCATGTGAAGTTGGAAGGCTCTGTTGTGAATAGTATTGAAATAAGAGACAAAAACAATTTAAAAAAAAAACGGAGAGAAAAGGGGAGATAATTCAATCAAATTGCAAGATGGAGTTATAAAACTTGTAGGGAATGTAGCTCTTGTGATGGTGAGTATGTGTATGAAGTTTCATAAAGGTAGGCCAAATACTTTTGGAAATATGGTCAAGGTTAAGTTTTTTGGTTAATTTTTCGAAAAATAGGTCAAAGTTCAAAGGTCAAGGTCACAGGTCAAAAAGCGTGGTATGACTGAAAAGGTCTTGTCCCAAGGAACATTCATGTGAAGTTGGAAGGCTCTGTTGTGAAAAGTATTGAAATAAGAGACAAAAACAATTTAAAAAAACGGAGAGAAAAGGGGAGATAATTCAATCAAATTGCAAGATGGAGTTATAAAACTTGTAGGGAATGTAGCTCTTGTGATGGTGAGTATGTGTATGAAGTTTCATGAAGGTAGGCCAAATACTTTTGGAAATATGGTCAAGGTTAAGGTTTTTGGTTAAATTTTCGAAAAATAGGTCAAAGTTCAAAGGTCGTCACAGATCAAAAAGTGTGGTATCACTGAAAAGGTCTTGTCCCAAGGAACATTCATGTGAAGTTTGAAGGCTCTGTTGTGAATAGTATTAAAATGAGAGCAAAAAATGTGTTTCAGAAAAAAAATTGGAAAAGGGGAGATAATTCAGCCAAAATCAACAATGTTGTTATGGTCCTTGGTCAAAATGTAGCTCTTGTGATGATGAGTGTGTGTATGAAGTTTCATGAGGCTAGGTCTAATACTTTTTAAGTTATAGCCAAGGTTAAGTTTTTTTGGAACGACGACGCAGGACGACGCAAGACGACGCAAGACGACGACAACGCAGACGCCTGAGTGATGACAATAGCTCGAAAGTTTTTTTTCAAAAAACAGACGAGCTAAAAATGAAGCTGGTGGAAGGTGAAAAACAATTACGCTTTCATCTAAGTTGTGAACTATGAAATCTAAGCCTCGTTTATTCTACACTAGGGTCAGATGATAGATTATTTTTTATCACTTTCCTGTGGTGCAGTTGCATCAAGAAAACACGCCTATGTAATTTCGACCCCCTTGAACCCCACTTTTATATAGTAAAACTAGGGTTTCCGGGGGTATACCTCATTTTTCTTATTTCTGCTCTAAAATATAGATTGTGGGTACTCGTTAGAACCGCCTCGATGAGGCGGTTCTAACGAGTGCCCACAATCTATATTTTGAGCAGAAATAAGAAAAATATCACAATTTTTCATCATAAAATTTTCATTTTTTCGGCGATAAAGGTGGCAATGTATTTGTATAGGCGTGTTTGCGTAATGCAACTAGAATTACAGCTCCACCTGTATTACATATCACGAAAACACGCTTATATAATTCTGACCCCCTTAAACCACACTTTTATATGGTGAGACTGGGGTTTACAGGTTGTGCATTACTTTCTTATTTCTGCTCAAAAACATTTATTGTGGGTATTCGTTTGGCGTTTCACAAAACAGTTATTGTGGGTATTCGTTAGAAACGAGGCGGTTCTAACTAATAGTAGAAATAAAGAAAATATCAGAACTTGTTATCTGGAAGTTGTCAGGTTTTGGCGTTAAAAATTTCAGTAGGCGTGTTTTCGTTATGATGGAAGCAAGCACACAAAGGCTAATCAGAATGTGCTTGTTTTCTACATGTGGAAATGAATGCATTGCATGGCTGCTTAAGACAGGTTGCTTGCTTTCTGGAGATGTCCACTCCGACAGGTTTACTGTAGTAATAATAATAGTCGCCTTTATTTATTTAGTAAACCAGTGCTATCTTCCATGTGGTCCTCCATTTTTCCTGGGTAGAAACCAGTACTAAGCAATGCGGTTAAAGTCTCTTGCTCAAGGAAACAACACTTGATGTACCTCACGATCTCGAGTCCGATGCTTTACCACTGCAGCACAGCGCTCCACAAGTACGAAATTAAAAAAGCGGTTATCTTTCATGCGTTTATTTGTAGACAATCAGAAGTCATATGCGTCCTTCATACTGAAAATACAGACTTCCACACCAAACACACAATACAAAAACACGCCTATACAAATACAGTGTAAATTTTATCGGTGAAAAAAAAATGCAAATTTTAAGATTTAAGACGAAAAGCTGTGATATTTTTTTTCACATCTCCAAAATAGCTTCTTTTCTGATGAAAATCCGTGACATTCTTCTTATTTATACTTCAATCATAGGTTGTGGGTGCTCGTTAGAAACGCCACATTGAGGCGGTTCTGACCGGTACCCACCTGGTTCTAACGGGTACCCACAACCTATGTCTTGGAGCAGAAGTAAGAAAGTAATGTATGCCCCCGTAAACTCAAATTATCGCTACATAAAGTGAGGCTTAGGGGGTGTTCATGTCACGCACTTGATCACGTGATGCAGAGATTTTTTTTTTATTAGTAATTTCTTGACAACATATATACATACATAGTATATACAAATGCATCAAAGGATTGGTTGGATGTAGGTTCAGCCCATACGTATCCTCTCCTACATAAAATGAAACACACACATACAAACATACAAAATATAAATAATCTAATGATGCAGAGATATTCTCTTGAACAAAATAACTTGCTCACCAGAAGGAAAGACATTCCCCTGTTTACAAGGATTTTTTGTTTTAAAGAAATGTTAACGATTCCGTAAAGTGAGCATCCTGTAAACCCCACTTTATACAGAGGAAACGTGGGTTTACGTGTGTACAGAACTAAATTTTTCACAAAGTTCCTCTACAAGACATGGGTGGTGGGTACTCGTTATAGCCGCCTGAATGAGGCGGTTCAAGCGAGCATCCATAACATATGTGGGTTCTGATGAGTACCCACAACCTATGTCTGGCACATTCACGTAAAACAATCGAATTGCCATCAGAAAAATAATCGTTTTGAGATATGAAAGAATGCATCATGTCACAGGGACGTGTTTTCGAAATAAAGCAGTCCTGAAAAATGTCTCTCTTATAAACTTATGGATTGTTTTTTCAGGTGTATCTCCTCATTACGAAAACACGCCCATACAAATACATTGTAAACTTTACCGCCGAAAAAAAAAAATTTTAAGATGAAAAATTGTGAAATTTTTCTTATTCCGCTTCAAAATATAGATTGTGGGTACTCGTTAGAACCGCCTCATCGAGGCTGTTCCTACGAGTACCAACAAGCTATATTTTAGAGCAGAAATAAGAAAATAAGGTTTACCCCCGTAAACCCCATTTTTACTACATAAAATTATATAGGCGTGTTTTCGTGATGTTAAATGTTGCAAACGCAAAAATTTTCATTTTTGGCATTCAGCCCTTGTAACATATTTTGCAGGCCTCTTTTTTAATCAGGTCCTTGATCACTTTAAAATCTGACCAGCTCATTCCTTGGGTAGGATATGGACGTTTACAATAACTGCACGCGAGTGGCCTTGCTACCTTCTTCAACCAGTCAAGGACATTCTTTCCCCATTTCTTCCAGATCTTCTTTAGAAGGCTAGCCACTTTCTTGAAGAACTTTTTGACCTTTTTCCATGCCGTTTTGAACCGTCCACGTCTGTCCAGTACTGCGTTTTCCTCCTCTGATTCTTCGTCAGCGTAAGCAAGCGTCCGAAGATCAGGATGATCGTTTAGCAAGCGTCTGTAAATACAGGAAAATAGTATATTGCTCGAACACCGATTGCTCGTTTACCTTGGCTGGTTCGAAAGCATTCTCGAGTCTCAAGATATCAAAATAAATGTATACTAAAGCAGTTTAAAAACGCACCACTGTAGTATGGTATTTCACCACAAATAAACAATTCTAAATAAGTTTGAGCACTCATATGGGTTTGCAAGATTGAGTTTTTAAGGCTGCAAATGCATACAGTGGATGTGCAGCCATGCATCAAAATTTCGAGAAAAAATGTACATTTGTTATTTTTTCGCATAAAAATTATGAGTCGATATTTATGTTGAATATTTATGCTATAATATAATATAATTACCTGATATACAGTTGTGCGTTTATAAAGTCCCTCAGTATATTTAAGATTTTGGTGAATTTCACATTGAATGGTTTGTGTACTCGTTAGAATCGCCTCGATGAGGCGCTTCTAATGAGTGCACAAAACATGCCTTTGTTTCAGACAGGTGATTTCAAAATTATATATTTTGTATACTCAGAATCGCATCGATGAGGCTTTTTGTTTGATTTGATGTTTAATGTCCCCGTCAACACTATGTAGGTCATTTTGGAGACGTTGCTTCCAATTTTGTGGGACTTTTACCCGACAGTGAGATGAAATGACATGTCAAGCCCTGACGCCCAATGAAACCAATAGGGTTTTTAAGCATGAATGGTCCCACTCGCACGGCATTGCCTGGACAGGCCTAGATCCTCTAAGCGGGTTACCATTACTCGTGTGTGGGCCGGATTCAGCTCTGCGTGGAAGCACCATGCAGCCCATTTATTTCTTCAAGCCCCAACGGGCGGGGGCCGCGCATCGATGAGGCGATTCTAATAAGTACACATAACATACCTTTATTTTTAAAGAAGATCGAACATGTGACCCTAATACATCATGATTCTGCTTCCTAGTCTGTCGCTATGGTTAACCCTCAGTGACTCGAACTATCGCTATCTCGTATAAATATCATGGTCACAGAGGTGTTCGTTCCATTGAAGTTCGACAGTAGATGGATTTCCAAACTTAATATGTTAGCCTACAATAAAACTCTTTCGGCGGCTACCATATGTCATTTCATAATTTCAATAGTTAGGAGGTTCGTGGTGACGACTTGAAAACTCTTTCGGCGGCTACCATATGTCATTTCAAAATTTCAATAGTTGGAGGTCCGTAGTGACGACAAAATGTACTGCTCTGGATAGACGCTTAGAAGGTCTTATATAAACTTATTCAGGGAAAGAGTGGTCCCCGCTCATCGGGGCTAGAAGAAATAGATTAGGCTGCACGATGCTTCCACGCAGAGCTGGAACCAACCGCACATAAGTTCTGGTAAACTGCTTTAGAGGGTCTAAACCTGCCCAGGCAAAGTGGTGTGAGTTGGACCGCCCATGCATATAAACCCTATTGGTTTCATTGGGTCGCAGGTCTTGTGATGTCATTGCATCTCAATGTCGGGTAAAAGTCCCACAAAATTGGAAGCAACTTCATCAATGTAACCTTTAGAGTGTTGACTGGAGCGTTAAACGCCAGATCAACCAAACAAAACCAGGGAAAGAGTTCTTAGATTGATTGGTTCGATATGACATTAACAGTGTTGGCTTGGACGTCAACCTCAAAATCAGAGAGGTAAGTCGTCAGCTTCCAGCGTAATCATGTACTCATTTCGATGACACATCCGTGAGATATAATGCATTTTCATACCTCAAAAAAAGGTATTTTTTTCTGGTGAAAATTTGTGATATTTTTCTCATATATACTCCAAACATAGGTTTTTGGTGCTCGTTAGAACCGCCTCAATGAGGCGGTTCTAACGAGTACCCACAACCTATGTCTTGGAGCAGAAATAAGGAAACTGATGTTTACCCCCGTAAACTGCAGTTTTCTCTGTATACACTGGGGTTTAGGGGGGGGGGGTCTTTATTTCACGGACTTGTTCACGTGATGTTACTGGAAAGACCCATACAAGGTCTAATTCATCATTGTTCAGAGAAAAAGTTCGTAGGCTGACCGGTTTGATATTACTTAAACAGCGTTTACTTGGTTGTTAAACTCCAAAAGAATATTCTGTTTAGGTTTAACACTATTTACAGTCGAACTTCGATGGCTCGAACCCCTTTGGGACAATGGAAATTTGTTCGAGCCAGCGGTTGTTCGAGTCACTGGTGTATACTTCCAGAAAACATAACGGGGGTATTATTGGACTTCTTTTCGATGTTCTGTAACATAAATGTATGCTGTGAGTACTCATTAGAATCACCTCATTGAGCACACAGCACACATTTGCAAGATAAAAGTTGAAAAAATCTCCTTAATTATCCGACTCTTTTCTTATGCAGAGGAATTCCCTAGGGACCCAACACGTGTTCGAATCAGCCATGACAAACGAGCCATCGGTGTTCGAGCCATCGAAGTTCTACTGTAGGTCATTTTGGAGACGTCGCTTCCAATTTTGAGGGACTTATACCCAACATCGAGATTAAATGAAATCTCAATCTCTGCGACCCACTGAAACCAATAGGGTTTATTTGCATGGACCGACTCACACCACTGTGCCTAGGTAGGCTTAGATCTTCTTAGCGGTTTACCAGTACTCATGCGAGGTCGGTTGGAGTTCTGCGTGGAAGCATCATGCAACCCTGACTATTTCTTCAAGCAACGATGGGCGGGGCCAAATAAAACTCCGTCAAGACGAACTCGAATAAACACCAAAAATACCACATCTGTGCAGCCCTAAGGGGTTCTTTTACAAAAAGGGGCTGGGCGTAGAAAACACAACAAAACACTTCTAAATAGTCAAAGTAGAAGTGAAGGCAATGATCAGGAATGGATACAATTAACCCACAGTTCCCATCAGAGACACCAAATGGAAAGAAATACAAACACGAAACCCTCTTTATACCGACATTCGATAAACGACAGCTTTCGTTATAACGACAATTTCAACGAATAAGTACTTAGCGCAAAGATCAGCATCCGTTGCGGTCGGTATTAGCTTCCTTTGGATTGGAAACGCCCATATCGAATCCATACTCGTAAAAGGTTCTTGCAATCTAATGCACCATACTCTGTATGCTTTTAAACGCAGGCTTAGTCTTTAATCGAGCTGGTCTTCAAAGCAGAATTCCATTGTATTTTTGTAATAGTGCGCCCCGACCAAACGGACACTTCGAAGAGCGATAATGAGCCTAGGTCCACATACCTGAACTTTCGTATAAAAATAGATTGCATGACAAACGTATCGCATTATACCAAAGATATATGTAATCTTTGTGAAGGGGCATGGCTACTTTGGACATCTTTCTCCCATGTTATCTCTTCCTAGGACCAGTTGGTTCAAGAGTAACGGCATTACGAGTTTTTGTTTGTTTGTTTGAGTGCAGGTTTTACGCCACCATCAACACCATTTAGGTCATTTTGGAGGCGTTGCTACCGACTGTATGGGATGATTACCTGAGACTGAGATGAAATGACATCTCAAGCCCTCCACCCATAGGAACCTCTAGGATTCGAGGAGCGGTCCGACTCGCATCCCTTTTCCTGGGCAGGCTTAGACCTATGCTAATACTATATTTACCATTACTCAAGTTGGGTCAGTTTCAGCTCTGCGGGGAAGCACCATGCAGCCCAGTCTATTTATCGAAGCCTCGATCGGCGGGGGCGTCGACATTGTCAGTTAAAACTTTGCTCATTTAATATGACAAATATACTAATATTTTTGCTGAAAAATATGTGAGTAGCTTTTGCATGTGCAAAAGCTACTCACATTTTTTCAGCATAATACCAGAATTTTACATGTTGTACTTGCCATAATAGTTAACTATTTGACCACTGACAAGTTCATTAAGTGAACGATGCTTTGAACATATGGACCCTGGTTGCGTTCTAAAATCCGAGACCCTTAAAAAAACGGCAAGCTACTCTTACACGAAGGAATTTGCCCTTAAGGAGCACACTATTTTCTATAAGAATAGAGAGCTGTAAGTAATGGGCTCAAATACAGTAAAGTTCCGCTATTAAGACCACCTAACATCACGCTAACAAGTCCGTGAAATAAACACCCCATTACACCCCACTTTATATAGGGAAAACTTGGGTTTACGAGGGTATACATTATTTTCCTTATTCCTGCTCCTAGACATAGGTTGTGGGTGCTCGTTAGAACGGCCTCAATGGGGCGGTTCTAACGAGTACCCACAACCTATGTTTTGAGTATAAATAAGAATAATTTCACAAATTTTCTTCAGAAAATTGACCGTTGTGTAGATGTAAAAATGCACTATGACGAACAGGTGTGTTATCATAATGAATTCGACTAATTCTCCTTTAAAAGCTTATTTTGAAGGGTGCATTTAATTTTCTTTGTGTTTTCTGCTCACAGTGTCCTCTGGTCAAGGACTACCTTTTGGGCTGTTCATAAGAGGTCTTCAAGACCACTTTTGAACAGTCCTAAAGGTGGTCTTAATATTGAAGAGGAATTTTTCTGTATATGAATGAGTTAGCTCCCCGGATTGTATATTTAAATCCTTAAAATTGTTTAACATTACCTGAGTAAAAGGTCTTCGGCCAGCTGCGCCTTGAGACTTCTGGCAGACAGTTCCTCGTCAATATCAAGCAGCTCTCTGTTTTCAATAAGATCGCTGAGCGTATCATCATCAAGTTTAGCTAGGTCATTCAGAGTCGCCTTTTCTTCAGCTGTCAAGTCGTCATCGTCAGCACGGCGAGCGTTGACGTTTAATTCTCTGTAAGCGTTCAGCAGCGCTCTCAGGCTTTCGCCATCTTCGCCGTCATCTTCACCACCACTATCGTCATCTTCGTCATCGTCATCTAGATCCCCTAGAAAGGCATGGAGTAAATGAATTTCAAGAGTAAATGAATTTCATCAGTTCGCGCATGATCACTCTAACAAATTCTACTTAGTATACAGAAAGGTTGGCTGTACACATGAATACATTAAAATTCCTTTATTAAGACCACCTTTTTGGACTGTTCAGAGGTGGTCTGAAAAAGACAACCTTTGGGACTGTTTAGAAGCCTCCGTGGTGCAGTGGTTACGCTACTCGCCTTGTAAACCAGGGATCGCAGGATCGATCCCGGGCTTCTCCAGACTTTCGGATGAGTCTTTAAACCGAGGTCCCGTCTCTATATGACCTTAGCTGTTGGTGGGACGTAAAACTAAAATTCACTCACTTTGGGACTGTTCAAAAGTGGTCTTTCAAAAAAAAGTGGTCTCTGACCAGATGACAGTGTGTGCAGAAAACACAACCTGAAAGAGTAACCGAAACTTTCTAAATAAGCTTTTTAAAGCAGAATTAGTCTCAATTTTATGTTGGTCTTAATAGCGAAATTTTACTATATATATACACACAAAAAGCATTTTTTATCTCCAAACTGGTTATTTGTCCAACCAAAAAGTGTTATATTCTAGTAATCTGCATACAGGTTGTTTGCGCTTACAAGTATCGCCTCATTTCGGCGCTTCGGACGAGTACCCACAACCTATGTCGTCTAATCCCGCCCATCGGAGCTACGAGAAATAGATTGGCTGCATGGTGCTTCCATGCAGATCTGAAACTGGCCACTCGTGAATAGTGGTAAACCGCTTAGAAGAACTAAGCCTGTCCAGGCAGAGTGGTGTGAGGCAGACTGTCAAATGCACATAAACCTTGTTGTTTCAGTGTCGGGTATAAGTCCCAAAAAACTGAAAGTAGCGTCTCCAAAATGACCTGCTTAGTGTTGATGACTGAATTCAAACAAACCACCTATGTCTACTGAGCAGAAATACGAAAAATTATGAATACCAATGTACACCCGAAATTAGCTTTATGCAAAGTGGGGTTTACAGGGGTGTCCACTGCACGGACATGTTAACGTGATGTTGAAGGGCAACTATTACTTTAACGTTGACGCGTCTCTTTTACGTTATAGCGCCATTACGGAGCCTATTCAAATGATATTATATTGATTTTTTTTTTTTCAATAAAAAAAAGAAACTTTTCATTCATCACGAAAACACTTCTATATAATTTTGACCCCCCTTGAACCCCATTTTTATACAGTAAAACTGGGGTTTCCGTGGGTATACCTTATTTTTCGTATTTCTGCGCTAAAATATAGATTAGCAGAAATAAGAAACATATCACAATTTTCATTTTTAAATTTTCTTTTTTTCGGGGATAAAGGTGGCAATGTAAATGTGCAGGTGTGTTTGCGAAATGTAAAAAAAATACTGATTATTTTCTTATTTCTAACATAAATTGTTGGTACTCGTTAGAACCGCCCCGGCGAAGCGGTTCTAACGAGTACGCACAACTTATATTTTGATCAGAATTAAGAAAAATAATATATACCACTTTAAACCCCAGTTATGCTATATAAAATGGGTGTTTAAGTGGGCCAAAATAATATAAGCGTGTTGTAAATTGTACACCTCTTATGGCTGCGGATTCATGCTGCGCATGAGTCACTCAGCATAGTTTTGTCGCAGTTTTTTTTTCGGGTACAGTAAAATTCCTCTATTAAGACCACCTTTGGGACTGTTCAAAAGTGGTCTTTATGACCACTTTTGAACAGTCCCACGGGTGGTCTCTGTCCATGCAGTGGACAATGTACGCAGAAAACACAAAGAAAGAATAACTGCGACCTTCTAAATAAGCTTTTTAAAACAGAATTAGTCTTACTTTTAGGTGGTTTTAATAGCGGAGTTTTACAGTACTTCGTTTTAGCCCCCCGCCCATCGGGGCTTGAAGAAATAGATTGGCTGCACGATGCTTCCACGCAGAGCTGAAACCGAGCCACACACGAGTACTGGTAATCTGGTTAGGGGATCTAAGCCTGCCCAGGCAATGCGTTGCGAGTTGGCCCGTCCATGCTTATAAACCCTAGTTGTTTCATTTGACTGCAGGGCTTGAGATGTCATGTCATCCCAATGTTGGATAAAAGTCCCACAAAATTGGAAGCAACGTCTCCAAAATGACCTTTACAGCGTTGACGGGGACGTTAAACTTCAAATCAATCAAACAAAAACAAAAACTGTACTTCGTTTTCGATATGAGTGGAAATCGCGTCCAACTGAAGGTGTTCCATCTTTAAATTTGGAAACATCCATTGTTATCACTGGGGAAATCAACATACACATGCCGTCTCCATCCATCGTGACTTGAATAAATAGATGCTTCCACGCAGAGCTGAACCGACACGAGTACTGGTAAGTGGTGCGAGTCGGACCATGCATATATACTCTATTGGTTTCACTGTGCGGCAGGGCTTGAGATATCATTTCATCTCAATGTCGGGTTAAAGTCCCATAAAATTGGAAGCAACGTCTCCAAAATGACCTTTACAGTGTTGACGGGACGATAAACCTCAAATCAAACAAACAAATCATGTGAGCATGTCGCGGATACTTATTTAAATCACGCCTCGGTGAGGAAAACGCATTACCTGGATTTGTGGCTTCATCCAAATCAGATGCAAACGAATCGTCTAATCCACCGCCTTCCATTAAATCACCTACATCAATACCTGTGGAAAAGAACATTAACAAATTCAGTTCCACCTACCTTGGCAAACAGTGCAGGCCCAGATCAGACGCCACAGCATAACGTTAACACATCCGTATGATGTAGTGCATTTTTCGAACCTCAAAAAAGGTTTTTTTTTTCTGGAGAAAATGTGTAATATTTTCCTTATTCTTGCTCCAAGCATAGGATTTGGATGCTCGTTAGAACCGCCTGATTGAGGCGGTTCTAACGAGTACCCACAACCTATGTCTTGGAGCAGAAATAAGGAAAAATAATGTTTACCCCCGTAAACCCGAGTCTTCTCTATTTAAAGTGGGGTTTAGGAGGGTCTTTATTTCACAGACTTGTTGACGTGATGGAACGCGGAGTCTGATCAGGGCCTACACTGTTTGCTAAAAGTTCAGTCATTTTCCAAATAAAATATTATGAAAACACAACCTGACACCCCTAAATTTCGAAATGGACTCCTGTCGTATATAAGGTGGAAGATTCCATTTGGTACAAAAAGGGTTAACTGTGATATCTTCCTTCATAAATTTTGGAGATAGAGATTAGCTTGTGTTTGCTGAAAGTGTTGCGCTCTCAAAATAAGGACAATATTTATTATTATTATTATTAATTATTATTATTATTACAGTAAAGGAGTGAAAACAGACAGACATAGTCAAAAAAGACAGGCGGACAGTATAAAACAGATCATCACACAAAACACGCCTATATCATTTTGACCCCCTTGAACCCCACTTTTATATAGCAAAACTGGGGTTTGCAGGGGTAAACCTTATTTTTGTTATTTCTGCTCTGAAATATAGATAGTGGGTACTCGTTTCACAACCTATATTTTGAGCAGAAATACAAGAAAATATCAAACTTTTTCATCTTAAAATTATCATTTTTTTCGGCGATAAAGGTTACAATTTATTTGTGTAGGCGTGTTTTCGTAATGTGGAGGACAATAAGAATAGACGTATCTCAAATATCAGACTGTCAGTTAGAACACACAAAAAAAGAGCGAAAGAAACAAAATCATACCAACCTCTGTTTGTAATGTACGCCTCCAAGGCAGCTTCAAGCTCATTGTTAAGCGAAGCTTTTTCTGCATCTGAAACATATACCAGGAATTTTCAAATAAAAGGAAAATTTACTTGTTTTTTCGATAAATATCAAAAACATTTCATCTCGTGTGTTAAAAACATAAAAATTTTCACTCGTGCTTCGCACTCGTAAAAATTCTGATATTTTCTACACACTCGATGAAATATTTTTGATATTCATCGCCAAAAAGTAAATATCCTCTATGTTTTGCTGAAAAGAGAGAGTAGCTTTTGCATAAAAAAAAAAAAAAACAAATAAATAAAAATAAACAGGGCTCCGTGAACACCGATTCTAATCGTTAAATCTTTTACAGCTGTGGGTTCGAGCATTTGAGTCGCCATGCTCTGCACCGGAATGTCAGGTGGGTTCCGGGTACTCCGGTGTTATCCCATCTCTGATTGACGATCGGCTCGACAAAAGTGAAATAATCTTGAAATTGCCGTAAAGCACCACCTACGCCACCACCACACAATAAATAAATAAATCGGCCCCGCCCATAGGGGCTTGAAGAAATATATGGGCTGCATGATGCTTCCACGCAGAGCTGAATCCGTCCCGCACACTAGTACTGGTAAACCGCTTAGAGGATCTAAGCCTGTCCAGGAACCGCGGTGCGAGGCGGACCGTCCATGCTAATAAACCCTATTGGTTTCATTGGTCGACAGGGCTTGAGATGTCATTCTATCTCAGTGTCGGGTAAAAGTCCCACAAAATTGGAAGCAACGTCTCCAAAATGACCTTTACAGTGATGACGGGGACGTTAAACCTAAAATCAAACAAAAAACAAAATAAATAAATAAATACGGGTGGCCCAGAGAAAAAAAAGCACCGACTCATAATCATTAGGTCTTACACAGCGCTGGGTTCGAGCATGTAAGGCGCCACGTTCTGCACCAGAAGGTCAGGTGGGCTCCGGGTACTCCGGTTTTAGCCAATCTCTGATTAACGATCGGCTCGAAATAAGTGAAATAATCTTGTAATTGCCGTAAACCACCACCTACGCCACCACCACACATAAATAAATAAATAAAAAATAAATAAATAAATATGGAAAACTCACAAGCCAACGCAATCGCAAGTATCGCCAGACCAAGCAAAAATGTGAGACACTTCATTTTCAAATCTCTCTCGAAAGCTTACAACGGGCTTCTTAGTTCATTATCTATGAAACCGTCTTTTATACCCTACCTGTTTGCTATTTCGGTAATTTTCAGTTCCGGGGAGGCTAACAGGATGGGGACATGGCTGAGCGATATATCCTAGACAGGATGAAGATCCTTTCATCCCTGGACACTTGTATAGATATACAAACAAACAGTGTAGATCCAGATTAGACGCCGTCACTTTAGGATCAGCAGTTTGCTATCCTGTTAATGATTTTGACTAAACTCCTAATTTGCACATTTCAAAAACACGCCTATAGATACATTGTAAAAACAATAATTTTCAGATGAAAAATTATGATATTGTTCTTATTTCTGATCAAAATATAGACTGTGGGTACACGTTAGAACCGCGGTTTCAACGAGTACCCACAGTCTATATTACGGAGAATAAATAAGAAAAATAAGCCCAGAAAGCATGCACACTTCAAATTTTCCAGTTCTGTGGTGTATTCCTTGCTTCCATAGAATAACCCTTTTATAGAACATATTTAACGTCACTACAGCTGATGTCTGGGACTGTGTGGCGGCCGTAAAACGTCTCCCTGCCCTACATCATTGTGTAGTTTATATTTTCTTGTCCTTTGGGATCATTGATTCCGTTGTGGAATTTTGAAAATACTTGAGGGTCACTGATGAGGCCTAATTGGCCGAAACTAGCTAGTCTGGCCCAGAAAACATGCACACTTCAAATTTTCCAGTTCTGTGGTGTATTCCTTGCTTCCAAAGGATAACCCTTTTATAAAACATATTTAATACCGCTGTAAACCCCAGTTTTTACAATATAAAATGGGGTTCAAGGGAGTTAGAATTAAATAGGCCTGCTTTCATGACGAAGAAGGGACATTGCCCATATGCGTCCGCTTCAAACATTAGAGATGAAAGGGATAATCTACATAATGTCACGCAGGAAACAGGGTGGGGAACCCACGTGTCTATTTGATATAGTAAACGGAAATTATAGGCGGAACCTCGCTCACTTCAGGTACGGTTTTTCCCAGATATTTTGGTTATTACAGCATGCATTTTGACGACTCTGCTCAACTTCAGATTTTGATGACGATTGCTTTGAAGGCAGAAACTGTCTGGGTTTCGAGAAATGCGCGCCCAAATTTTTTCCCCGAGCCCAACAGGTCATGATAAAGACCACGACAACCAGGAGAAATATTTAATTTATTGCAAATAGAGTGTTTTAGATGATCCTACCGCGTCCGAAATTGCAAATATTACCTCTAGCATGTTTCCATGTAACAGTTAACACCGATACACCGTTTGTTTGCCTGTTATGCTAAGTTTTAAAAAATGATCCAGTTCACAGTACAAAATCGGGAAGGTAAAGTTCACGGTAATTTACACAAGCGTGATAACGTAAACGCCTTACTGATAATGCTGAGGCAACTCCTGCATAAGTATTTTTGTCTTCCATTTCAGTAGGGGTCAACTCTTAAAGGAAAGAATTTGCTCCTGAGGAGCAAATTCTTTCCTTTATTTGTAGACCCCTTTTTGCGTGGGACAGGGCTTATAAAAAGGCGAACAGGAAGTTCCGAAAGTTGTCTCCCTTTGAAAAATGGCAGAAAAATCAGTCAGGTGTTCCCATTCCCCTTAAGTTGAAAAATACCATGAACAATCAGGCAACACATGCATTTTGAAAAACATTACGAAAACACGCCTATACTAATACATTGTAAATGTTACCGCCAAAAATGAAAATTTTCCGATAAAAATGTTAATGTTTTTCTTATTTCTGCTCAAAACATAGATTGTGGGTGCACGTTAGAACCGCCTCGATGAGGCGGTTCTAACGAGTACCCACGATCTATGCTTTTAAGCAGAAATCAGAAACATAATGTATACCCCTGTAAACCCCAGTTTTACTATATAAAAGTGGGGTTCGAGGGGGTCAATAGTATATAGGCATGTTTTCGTGATGACAACAATGAATATCTACGAAAGCGTACTGGCTTGTTAGTTGTCTAAAAAGCGCCATACAAAAACCTAAACGCCCCCCGCCTATCGGGGCTTGAAGAAATATATGGACTGCATGATGCTTCCAAGCAGAGCTGAAACCGACCCGCACACGAGTACTGGTAAACCGCTTAGAGGATCTAAGCCTGCCCATGCAAAGCGGTGCAAATCGGCCCGTCCATGCTTATAAACCCTATTGGTTTCATTGGGTGACAGGGCTTGAGATGTCATTTCATCTCAACATCGGGTAAAAGTCCAACAAAATTGGAAGCAAGGTCTCCAAAATGACCTTTACAGCGCTGACGGGGACATTAAACCTAAAATCAAACACACAAAACAAAAACCTAAGGTAGACGACTTCAAAATCTTATTTTTCACAGATTGGATAAGACGAAATGTCCTCTGCTACGTTTAAAAATGGCCAGGTTAAGATTTTACCCCTTCCACACGAGTTTCTCAAAGTGTGTAAAGCTCGTACCTTTCTACTTGACGATATTTGCAGTAGATTTGGTACTAAGTTATTCAGACAAATTACGTAGTTTCCGATTGGTACGAAATGCGCACCTCTTGTAGTTGATATGTTCTTGTATTGTTATGAAAGAGATTTCATGATGTCACTTTCTGTTAATAACCAATCTGAAATTATTGAAGCTTATATCTATACTTCTAGATATTTGTAAGATTTATTAAGTATTGACAGTTCCTACTTTGGTGGTTTGATCAGTCAAATTTAACCCCCAGAACTTCAGTTAAATAAAGCAAATTCCTCTGATACCGAGGCTACGGGTTTGGATTTACATTTATCTATTCTAGATGGGTTTGTTTCCTGCAAAATGTATGATAAACGCGATGATATTGATTTTATGATTGTATATTTTCCTTTCTTGGATGGTGATGTTCCTCATTCGACATCCTACAGTATTAATATTTCGCAGTTAATTCAGTTTGCCAGAATGTTTAGCCTTGTGTCTGACTTCAACATTCGTAATAAATTGTTAACTGCTTAACTTCTTAATCAGGGGTATCGGTATAATAAACTGCGTAAAGCCTTTTCAAAGTTTAATAGTCGCCGCTCTGATTTGATTTCAAAATACAATGTTGGGCTTAAAACTCTTATCGAAACCCGAATTTTATGGTGACTTGTATATAAAGTTAGAACAATATATACTTGCGATGACTACAGTACCCAATTTCGTAAATTCGTTTCACGATACAAAAATATTGGGTACAAGATAAATGTTATAAGACAGACTGCATGCTTCGAAGTTAACCAATCGTAGTTTGTAACTTTATTTCCCCCTTTGATTGCACGCCGGTGGGTCGGGCCTCAGAATCTATGACGGTTCCAGCGTAAAGGCGTGCATAAATTTCATTTTATGTAATGTTGATTAGTACCTGATGCTTCGTGTTTCGCGCTGTCGAGTCTTCAACGTTGTTTCATCTGTGTGGCTGTTTAATTTGTACGTCCTCGGAGATGTTACACTGATAAGTTAGGAAGCCTTCATGCGGACTGAATAGATTAATTATCTAAACCACGACAGAAGAAGTAAGGGTGAGGATTGCAGCTGCGTAAAATCGATTTAAGCCCCCCCCCCCCCCCCCCCGACCACCACCCCACAGTGAAATAATTTTCACTGACCGTACGAAGACGGTTCTTCTATGGCGTTTTATTTGTTTAACTGTTTGTTACTGGTTGTATGTCTCGCTTGTGTCCTTTTTATTTTGGATAGCCAGTTGGCTATTTTGTTGGAAAGTAACTGTCCTATTGGCTTTCCTCTGCTGTTGACTCCATCACGATCTATTTACTTCTGGTTTGTGCTTCTTTCCCTTTGGTGTCTCTGGTGGAAGGTGTAAATTAATTGTATCGATTCTTGGTCATTGCGTTACTTCTACTTTGGAACGGTCAACAAACCTTTAAGTATATTTTACAGGATATCAACCCTCACCCTCACTTTCAGTGTGGTACAAACAAGCATTTTTGACATAAGTTAAGGAGAAACACACAGTATGAGGAAAAGAAATTGATTTACGTAACTAAAAAGTAATTAATATACATTACTGAGGAAATTATCAGACTCATCAACACCACAACAAAAGCACCGACTCGAAACGGTCAGTAACAATTACTTGTGGGCTTAAGTATACTTTACGGGATTCCTACCTTCACCCTGAGGGTCTGTCTGTGTTGGCTTTTATGAAAAACGCTTTCTGACCTTTTGAAAACAAAAACTCCTTTGTCGCTCCATGTGTACTGCATTGATGTATCTTCCAATAAGTCTGAGAGAAAAAGCTCTTTCCATAACAAACGTAGGCGGCCGTGCCCATGTGTTTTCGCGTATGTTCGTTTATATGTTTTCAATCTTAAGTCTTTACTACATGTCTGGCATGTGGAAGTCATTTGGAAAAAAGGAATACATTATGTATCAACGAAAATGTATTTTCCGTGACCAACATCACATGAATTGCCATCTTATTGTTGCGATATGTTGAAAAGCATTATCAGTATGGCGTTTAAGTTATCACGATTGTGTAAATTACCGTGAACTTTACCTTCCCGATTTTGTACCGTGAACTGTGGGCTTTTTTACTTGCACAAGATTCCATTGAAAACAGTTAGCATCACGAAAACACGCCTATATAATTTTGACCCCCTTGAACCCCACTTTTATATAGTAAAACTGGGGTTTCCGGGGGTATACCTTTTTTCTTATTTCTGCTCTAAAATATAGATTGTGGGTACTCGTTAGAACCGCCTCGATGAGGCGGTTCTAACGAGTGCCCACACTCTATATTTTGAGCAGAATTAAGAAAAAATATCACAATTTTTCATCATAAAAGTTTCATTTTTTTCGGCGATAAAGGTGGCAATGTATTTGTATAGGCGTGTTTGCGTAATGCATTTTTATGGACAAACCCCACTTTTTCTATTAGCTATTGTGGAAAATCGCATTGAAAGCGTGACCATGGGTCAAAAACAAGCTCTTTTTTTTTCAAAATGTAAAAGTGTTCATATTTTAGCAACTCAAATAAATTATCATTCTAATGATATAAAATTGGCATTTTCTACAAATAAAATCTTTAGAACGACAAAACAGAATCTCCTATCAAACTGCGGCTTTTAATAGAACTCACTCCTCAAGGTATCAACCCATTGCATGCGGGAAACCCCTAAAGGGGTGCCTTGGCAAATAGTGCAGGCCCAAATCAGACGCCGAGAACGCGGCGTCTGCTCTGGGCCTGCATTGTTTACTAACAGAATAGAATAAAAACGAAAACAATAAGCCTGACAGGCTGGCAAATGGACTTGTCCAACATATACCATTGGAAAAGTCCACTAGCATACAGTGGGATAAACTGACGTTGTTGTGCTTGATCTTCATTCTGATCATGTTTTACGTGCCCGTCAACAATATTTATGTCTATTTGTAGACTTTACTTACATTGAGATGAAATGATATCTCCAACTGTCCGCTAAATGAATTCCTAGGCACTAGGATCTATGTGTTTGAGCTTTACGTCTGTTGCATCCCTAAACGTCCGACATCCCTAAGTGTCCGACAAAATTTTAATTTCTCGCAAAATTGTTGGAAACGGTGGGGAATGTTCAATTATGACATTTTAAGGGAAAATTTCGAAAAAATTTTTTTTGGAAATATTCGAAATTTAACTTCAATTCTTTTCTTGACGGACATTTCGGGGTGCCCCATGCATCCCTTAGTGTCCGCCATCCCTAAATGTCCGACAACATGAAAATTGACTAAGAAAGCATTTTTATTGTTAATAATCAATCAATGATAAATAAAAAGACAAATGTAACGTTAAACCTATGTTAAAAATGTTCACCTTTGGAAATAAGCATTGCAATATATGGATCCGAATATACCGTCATCCTTAGATGATCAATTGCGACATTTTAAGTAAAAACTTCGCTTTTTTTCTCGAAAATATTCGAAATTTAACTTCATTTTTTTTTTCTTGTCGGACACTTAGGGATGACCCATGCATCCCTAAGTGTCCGCCATCCCTAAATGTCCGACAACATGAAAATTGACTAAGAAAGCGTTTTTATTGTTAATAATCAATCAATGATAAATGAAAAGACAAATTCAACGTTAAACCTATGTTAAAAATGTTCACCTTTGGAAATAAGCATTGCAATATATGGATCCGAATATACCGGCATCTTTAGATGTCCGCCAGCATGACACAATCTTAGTTTCTCGGGAAAATGTCCGAAACGGTGGAGAATGATCAATTGTGACATTTTAAGTGAAAACTTCGCTTTTTTTTCTCGAAAATATTCGAAATTTCTATGCAAATGAATTGAAAATGGGTCGGACTATTTTATATAATCATTAAAATCTTCCATCTTATGCAAACAGTATACACCCTGATAAGACTACGCGTTCTTCGGCGTCTGATCTGGGTCTACACTGTCTGCCAAGCCCAACAGTTGTTTACTTATGACTCTCTTCGGACATCAGGGTAGTGACAATAACATGGCTCTGTTTGGGTCGATTGTCCATTAGTACGAAAAGCGTTATTGCTTTTAAAAGTCAACGTGAATATCACAGAGTAACTCTTTTTATAGAAAATAGCCGGTGATGTCAGAGTGTTTCGTAAGACTTAAAAGGGTTATCATGGAATGACAGGATGAGCAAACAGTGTAGACCCAGATCAGACGATGCTGAACGTGGCGTCTTATCAAGATATACACTATTTGTTTGAAACAGAAATGTTATAGTTACACCAGACCTGAACAAACGGTAAAGCGCATTGACGCCATCTGCGAGAATTTTTTTTTGCTGTTTATTCGGGTCCAGGTGACACATTTCAGTCTGAATTTCATGTATATTAAGGTATATCATTCAGTCGATGGGGGGTAAGATGATGTCTATTAGCAAATAAGCTACTGATATTACACACAACAAACCAATACGAGGATATTACATAGGAACTGCGAGATGTCTCTCATCCATGACAACGTATAATTTAAACTTTGTCAGTTGTGTCTCTTGAACGTGGAAGATGCAGTAAACCCTAAAAAAGGGTCTGTTCTGAGTCTTCGCTGGTCGCTCAAACCTTCTTGTAGACTTTTTCATGCGCGGGCTCATATAATAAAATGGTAACGTTATTTCGTCTATTACATATGAGCCAGCGCATGACGAAACCCAATAGGAAGTCTTAAACGACCAGCGAAGATTCAGATCAGCATGCGCATCCCATTGTCACCCACTATTGTAATAGAGGATGATTGCACAGGTTGATTTGGTTGCACCGGTCTAATTGTAGAGTTTGTCATGCGCCGGCTCTTATATCGTATGTGTTATGATTGTTAACGATAAAAAGATTTTTTTTCTTTGGTTTTGGGTTTTTCGGCCCATTCAAGATTATTTCACTCATATCGAGCCGATCGTTAATCAGAAATTGGGGAAAAACGGAGTACCTGGAGAAAAACCACATGGTTTTCCGTTGCAGAACTTGGCATCTCACAAATGTTTCTCTTTTTTTTTTTAATGTTGTCAGACATTTTGGGTTGGCAGACATTTTGGGTGACCATATTAATTGGGACCCGCTATTAAGATGCTTATTTTCCATCACATAAAACACGCCTAAAATTTTTACCCTTAAACCCCACATTTAAAAAAGTAAAAGTGGGGTTCGCTGGGTTATACATTATTTTCTTAACTCCTGCTCTACGACATAGATCGTTGGTACTAGTTAGTACAGTCTCGGCGAGGCGTTTCGAACAAGTGCCCGCGACATCTGTTTAGAGCAGAAATAAAAACAAATCCTTTTTTTTTTCAACAGAAATTTTTCATTTTTTTTTTTTTTTGTTTCAGGTAAATTTTTTAATATGTTTAAGTAGGCGTTTGTGTAATTTAAGGTAAAGTTTTTAGCACAGGTATAACATATTTTTGTCTTTATCCCTCGACCGAAAAGGTTCGGGGGATAAAGCGATCAGCCTGGCGTCCGTCCGTATACGCAATCTTGTGATGGCCATAACTTAAATACCCTTTGAGATATATTGGTGATACTTGGCATACTTGTACACAAGGTTGAGACGGCGTGTCATGCGTAAGAATGGTTTTTGAGTTATCTTCCCTTTCAATAAAATAGAATGACTATCTTGTGATCGCCATAACTCCTATACCCTGCAAGGTATATTTATGATAGTTGGCATAATTGTAGACAAGGTTGAGATGGCGTGTCATGCGCAAGAACCACAACTCTTGGCACCATGGTTTTAGAGTTATATCCCCTTCCAATAAAATACTATGACTATCTCGTGATCACCATAACTCCAAAACCCTTCAAGATCTATTGACAATACTTGGCATAATTGTTCATATGGTTGAGAATGTGTGTAATACGCTTTCTATTTGTGAAAAAAATTTCTGAAGGCAATATTGCCTTTTGGTCGGGGGATTTGCCAACCACTCTGATATCTATTTTTTTTTATAATCATAATTGATAATTAGCGAAAAAAAAGAAGAAAAAAAAATATCTTAGTTACTTGTCATGCTGGCGGACTTCTAAAGATTGCGGACATACTCGAATCCATATATTCTAATGCTTATTTCGGAAGGTGAAAATTTTTAACATGGATTTAACGTCTTTTCATTTAATATTATTTGAAAATTAATAAACAAAAAAACATGCGTTCTCGTCCAATTTTTACGTTGTTGGACATTTAAGGATGGCGGACACTTAGGGATGACCATATTGGGATCCCTTATCAAGATGCTTATTTCCGAAGGTATTCTTTTTTAGCATAGGTTTAATTACTTCACCTTTTTCTTTATAAATCATTATTCATTATTGGCGGTAAGAACTATTTTCCAAGTTACTTGTCATGCTGGTGGACATCTAGAGATTGCGGACATATTCGGATCCATATATTGCAATGCTTATTTCCAAAGGTGAACATTTTTAACATAGGTTTAACGTTGAATTTGTCTTTTTATTTATCACTGATTGATTATTAACAATAAAAATGCTTTCTTAGTCAATTTTCATTTTGTCGGACATTTAGGGATGGCGGACACTTAGGTATGCATGGGTCATCCCTAAGTGTCCGACAAGAAAAAAAAATGAAGTTATATTTCGAATATTTTCGAGAAAAAAAGCGAAGTTTTCACTTAAACTGTCACAATTGATCATTCCCCACCGTTTCGGACATCTTCCCGAGAAACTAAGATTTTGTCATGCTGGCGGACATCTAAGGATGCCGGTATATTCGGATCCATGTATTGCAATGCTTATTTCCAAAGGTGAACATTTTTAACATAGGTTTAACGTTAAATTTGTCTTTTTATTTATCATTGATTGATTATTAACAATAAAAATGCTTTCTTAGTCAATTTTCATGTTGTCGGACATTTAGGGATGGCGGACACTTAGGGATGCATGGGGCACCCCGAAATGTCCGTCAAGAAAAAAATTGAAGTTAAATTTCGAATATTTCCAAAAAAAATATTCGAAATTTAACTTCATTTTTTTTCTTGTCGGACGCTTAGGGATGACCCATGCATGAAGTGGCTTTTTGTATACAGAACCTTGCACATATAGCACACCTATGCATAGAATTATGTTTTATGCACTTATTACATGTATTTAAATGGTGTTGATATTACATTTTGTCAATGGTAGACTATAGTGCCAAATATTTTATTCACAGCACATTATCGACATTTTAGAACCGTAGAAGCTTTTTTCTTTAACGTGACAAACTAGAGAAGCAAACACACACGATAGAGAAAAGAAGCGTTGAGTTCAGTGTTAAGAAAAATATCTTCAGGTGTTTAAAAGTTGGAGGTTTTATTTGTTTGCTTTACCTCCCCATCAACACTGTTTAATTCATTTTGAAGACATTGCTTCCGATATTAAGGGACTTTTACCCGACATTGAGCTTTTGGGGAACCGCTAGAGCTATAGGGGATGGTCCAACTCGCACCACCTTTCCTGGGAAGGGTTAGACCGTCCAAGCGGTTTACCAGTACTCAAGTTAGGTTAGTTTCTGATCTGCGCGGAAGCGCCACACAGACATTTATTTCTTCAAGCCCCGATTGGCGGGGTCAAAACAAGTTGCAGGTAGTTCGGCCTTAGATATACATTTCTAATGTATAAGAATGATTACTCATTGTTAAAAAGTTAAACTGAGAATATTGCACGACCCGCAGAAAAAGCAACCGACTGAAGTCGGTTGATTTCTAAGAGTGCCCTAAAATCACCGTGTCATTCTGTCATTCGGTCAATCTGTCATTCTGTCAGTCTGTCAGTCTGTCCGTCCCTAACCCGTTTGTGAAAATTGGTGATAGTGACTTAACCGCTTGGAATATTTAAACAATTTTTGGCATACTGATAGATATCAATGAGATGTAATCAATGAACTTGCGAAATATTACATTCCATTTAGTATAGCCTCGCAGAGGTGAAAAATGTGATAATTTTTGAACTGCTTTTCCTCGGAAACCGTTGGGCCGATTGAAGTCAAATTTCATATGGAGCCTCTATGGGATGGGGGATACCAAAATTTGCTCATGGGGTCCAGGTCACATGACCAAAATGGCCGGCAAGCCATATATGGTAAAAACCCTTCAAAAGTAGTCTTCTCCAGAACCACTGGGCAGATTTCCACGAAACTTGATAAATAGCATCTGGGACGTAGGCCCATCATAAATTGCTAAAATGGTGACCCTGGGTTGACCTTGATCTTCTTTGGGTCCAACCGTAACCCGTTTGTGAAAATTGGTGATAGTGACTTAACCGCTTGGAATATTTATACATTTTTTTGCATATTGATAGATATCAATGAGATCTTACCAATGAACTTGCGAAATATTACATTCCATTTAGTATAATCTCGCCGAGGCGAAAAATGTGAAAATTTTCGAACTGCTTCTTCTCGGAAACCGTTGGGCCGATTGAAGTCAAATTTCATATGGAGCCTCTATGGGATAGGGAAACCAAAATTTGCTCATGGGGTCCAGGTCACATGACCAAAATGGCCGCCAAGCCATATATGGTAAAAACCCTTCAAAAATAGTCTTCTCCAGAACCACTGGGCAGATTTCCACGAAACTTGATAAATAGCATCTGGGACGTAGGCCAATCATAAATTGCTAAAATGGTGACCCTGGGTTGACCTTGACCTTCTTTGTGCCTAGGTCAAACTTTGACACATATGCTTTTGTATTGGAAAAGTGAGAATGCATTTTATCCTGCAAACGATTCAGAATACAGTACTAAAGTATAAGATACATTTTTGCTCCTAACGATAAGGCGCATTTATTGGGGGAACCGTTTTAGGTCCAGGTCACATGACCAAAATGCCCGCCATACCCATATATGGTAACACTCATTAAGCTAAAAGCATCCGGCGGGTCGTGCACTTCAGCTGAAGCACTGGTTAAAACTAGTTAATAGGCAAAATATATGAGCTCTAATATGTATTGCGTCCTATACGTTCATGTCAAATACTTCCAAATAATATTTTTAAAATGTAAACAAGGTGCAAAATTTCCTTATTCTTTAAGCTTGGGATTCTGTCTTTTTATATTAGCATTTTTTAAAACAAGTTTACTCTATAAGATTGAGTGTACGTCTACGTTCTGATTGTTGGCATTACGTTTTTTTTTTCTGGTAACGAAGTCAACATAAAACAAGAGCTTCGCACAAACGAGCATTGGGGGCATTATACCGATTTATACGCCAGATAGATAGATAGATAGATAGATAGATGATAGATGATAGATAGATAGATAGATAGATAGATAGATAGATAGATAGATAGATAGATAGATAGATAGCAACATTTAGCAAACAGTGGAGGCCCTGATCAGACGCCGCGTTCTGCGGCGTCTGATCTTGGCCTGCACTGTTTGCCAGGGTACCCGTTTTCGGGTTTCTGGTACTAAACGGGCTAAGAAATGAATGTATTTTTGAACTAGTGACGTATGAACAACGCGTATCACGAGCATTCACCATTTTTGCATTATTTGCTGGCTCCCAGCTTACTCTTTACCAATATCGGAAAACAGGTAACCAGACCCCCCCTCCCCCCTGACCTTTCAAGGTCAGGGGGGTCTGGTTACATGTTTTTCCAACTCTGATAAGCTTCAGACTAGGAACCAGCAGATAATGCAAATAAGGTGAATAGCACAAGTGAGTGAATCCTGAGGGAGTTAATACTTTCCTCGTGACCAGAGGGGGTTCCGACTAAAACTGTGCTTGTGGCCCTTGTTATTCTACACACTTCAATGAACGATAAATACAATATATTTGTCACTAATGCCATCATTTCCTTATTTGATAAATAATGGTGTTTAAGGACTGAGCAAGAAATCAGTTAACCCAGTTTCCCAGCTATCAGCAAAACAACGTTGTTGGCGTCATAGCATTGCCCTTGTCCTGTAATATTGTAGAGAACCATGTTTTTATATTGTAGAAAACCATGGTTTATTTTGACGTCACTCGATGGTAATGTGGCGTCGCGTAAGTCATTGTTTTCACTGAAGTATGAACAACATTATGTAGCCGACATCGGTAGCTCAGTCGGCAGCGCGTCTGACCGGTGATCAGGAGGACGCGGGTTCGATACCTCTCGGGGGACGGGTAGCATTTTTTTTTCGTGGAGATTAATCATGAACTCTTTTCTGCGGTCATTCTCTCCCGTCCTATGATTCAAGAAGGGCAGTTGTCAGTTTCTGACGAAAGAATATGCACTGTACTGGTTAACCGCCTACGTATAAGCCTGCCCAGCAAAGTGTGGATATGTAAACCAACTGGCTCAAAAATGACCTTAATTATAGTGTTGACTGCGTCGTTAAACCCCAATACAACAATACAAAAAAAAAAACACACACACACACACACACAAAAACAACAACGTTACATGTAGGATGTTGCATCACGAAAACACGCCTATATAATTTTGACCCCCTTGATCCCCACTTTTATAAAGTAAAACTGGGGTTTCCGGGGGTATACCTTATTTTTTTATTTCTGCTCCAAAATATAGATTGTGGGTACTCGATAGAACCGCCTCGATGAGGCGGTTCTAACGGGTGCCCACAATCTATATTTGGAGCAGAAATAAGAAAAATATCACAATTTTTCATCATTAGTTCGGCGATAAAGGTGGCAATGTATTTGTATAGGCGTGTTTGCGTAATGTATAGAGAACGTCTATATGGATGTTTACCCAGGAGATGAAGTTCGGTATGTACGAAACTAGAGTGTTCTGGATAGGTTACTTTGACACACAGGCTGATACGAGTTGTCGAATTCTAGCCACTCTTTGTTTTAATGACATTTTTTCACGGCGTGACAACGATTCATGTTAGTCTTATTAGCATTATAAAGCAAACGAAAACATCGGTATAGATTTAAACGAAAATTATACAGTTTGCCTGCGTGATATACTTGTCTTTCAATCTGGTATCAAAAATGGCCTAGCCCCCGCCCATAGGGGCTTGAAGAAATATATGGACTGCATGATGCTTCCACGCAGAGCTGAATCCGGCCCGCACACTAGTACTGATAAACCGCTTAGAGGATCTAAGCCTGTCCAGGAACCGCGGTGCGAGGCGGACCGTCCATACTAATAAACCCTATTGGTTTCATTGGGCGACAGGGCTTGATATGTCATTTCATCTCAATGTCGGGTAAAAGTCCCACAAAATTGGAAGCAACGTCTCCAAAATGACCTTTATAGTGTTGACGGGGACGTTAAACCTCAAATCAAACAAAACAAAACAAAACAAAAAAAAAAAAAAAAAAAAAAAAAACAGGAAAGGATTATTTCGCTAGTCTTATTGAGATCAGGTCGTGGAGTATGATGGTTATCAGATGGTTAATGGCTGTTTGCCAGACATGGTCTGCTTAGGTTTGGCAAACATCATAGACCCGGATTGGACGCCGCATAACTCGACGTCACTGTTTGCTTTTAAAGGACTAAGTCTTAGACCCCGTTTCAGACAATTTTTCAGGCGTCTGATCTGGGTCGTCACTGTTTGCCAATGTCCCAGTATGCGATCCCAGTCCTTCCACATTTGACGAAACAGATCGGACCGCATGATGCTTCCACGTAGACCTAAAACCGACGGCACACGAGTACTTGTAAACCGCTGATAGGTGCTAAGTCTGCCCAGGCAAAGTGGTGCGAGTCAGACCGTCCATACATATAAACCCTATTGGTTTCATTGGGCTGCCACGGTTGGGCTTGAGATATCATTTCATCTCAATTCGGGTAAAAAACTCATAAATTGGAAGAACTGTCTTCATAATGACATATTAAGTGTTGACGTGTACGTTAAATCTCAAATCAAACGATACCAGTCCACATTTGACCTTCTGAGGACACTCTGGCGTCAAAGTATGAAGATAAGCGCTGCTATTCACCATATTTGCATTTTTTGCTGGCTCCCAGCTTGCACATTGTCAATATTCGAACCAACACTGATAACCGTCAGACTAGGGACCAGCAGATAATGCAATTAAGGTGAATAAACAACCGGTACCTGGATTTTATACATGGTCAGATCTAGTTATAGTGCGAACAATTTGACCTGAGACTGACTTTTGCGCAAGGAATAAATTAGTCAATGCTACATGTATCGCTTAATGCGTCGGTTTTCGTTAACTTCTCGTGAAGTTTCGGCATCACGTTTACCGATCTCTATGTATTGTATAACAATATCGCCATCTTCGAACCACGACGAAGATAAATATATGCATTCAGTCGGGTGTGAAATTATGTTAATAGAGTTCACCAGTCTCGGGTCAATTTGTTCGAACTATACTTGAACAAAAGCAGGTTTTATACCGCAATCAGGCATTCTAGTGAGTGAGTGAGTTTTAGTTTTACGTCCCACCAACAGCTAAGGTCATACGGAGACGGGACCTCGGTTTAAAGACTCATCCGAAAGTCTGGAGAAGCCCGGGATCGAATCAGGCATTCTAGTAACCTAATAAAGGGAGTCGAATAACTGCACGCTATAACGGTAGTGACTTATAATACCTTCACGTCTTGTGACCGTTTATAGACCGGACCTACTTTTCGGGTCCCTATTTTACAAGTATAAACGATAACATGCAACCTTTCATACATTGGAAAACAACGAAACTGCAAGTTGAAATCTTTGCAATATTCATTTCAACAGATTTTCAGAAATTTCAGCTGAATTCTTTCCTTCTCAGCTTTTCCTGGTAGAATATGTGCGCACTGCTGCTACTGTAGTTGCGTCTCAACCTCGAAGATTAATTTTTAAAGCTAAAATAAACTATTTATTTGCAGATTTTCATACAGAAAGTAAAGCGCCGAGAAACTTTTATTGGAGTGTTTTTGTTATTTCCTATGAGACATGGGGACGCCCATCGGGGCTTGAAGAAATAAATGGGCTGCATGATGCTTCCACGCAGAGCTGAAACCGACCCGCACACGAGTACTGGTAAACTGCTAAGAGGATCTAAGCCTGCACAGGCAATGCGGTGCGCGTCGGTCCGTCCGTGCTAATAAACCCTGTTGGTTTGATTGGGCGGCAGGGCTTGAGATGTCATTTCATCTCAATGTCGGGTAAAAGGCCCATGAAATTGGAAGAAACGTCTCCAAAATGACCTTTACAGTGTTGACGGGGACGCTGAACTCAAATCAAACAAACAAACAAACAAAAAATTTCAAGACCCTTGTTAGTCTGTATAGCTGACCTAGGAAGACAGTGGTGAAAGGTGGAAGAACGGCATAGTTCAAAACCTCTGGTTCCTATACGTGACCAGCCATGAGATTTTGGGTCCAAATGGGGTTCATGACCGAAAATGAGTTTTTGCTATTTTCTGATAGCTTTATAATACTGAAGTGCACATGTGAAATTTCAGATGAAAACATTGAGCGGTATACGAGATATAGGTCTTTAAAGACTGACCCTGAATATGCGAAAATTGCATTTTCAGTCATTTTAGATGTATACTTGCTAGTTATTCTTGACTTCAAAGCCTCATTAAGCATTCAGAGAAAACAAAATATCAGCAAATCATGCTTTCACACAATTATTTATTCACCCAGTAGCAATCAATTCGTTATATATTTGTTGGGAAGAATTCTGTTGCCATGGCAACAAATTTAAAATAGGTGGATATAGAGTAGCCCACCTACTTACACTATATGTATGTATGTCACCAACATCAATTTGTTTGAATGCTACGTACATCTAAATAGCCAAGGATTGGACTGTAACAATCACTTTAACTGCAAAGTCTGGCTTTTGGGAGCAGGCTTTTTAACACACATTGCTACATTCAAGGTCATAGTGGTGGAATGAATGATTTCATGGTGGCTAATAAAATATGAATTCAATATGAAAGTTAATAATTATAATAATAATAATAATAAAAACACAGAAAATTTACGCACAATCCTTTACTTTTCGACAAAATTGTATGTACATCATTGCAATTATAGCAAAATTTTGTATTGTAAATAAATAAGTAATCTGCATTAAATAATGGCATACTTGTAAGTTATAAGTATGTTGTCAGATTACCCCACCCACCAACATATTACTAGTATTATCATGATTTGGGATCTATAATCGCAGAATGAAGTCAAGTTGACATTTACATCCTTATGTGAGTATGTGTGCAATTGCGTATGCAAACTGTACAAATGTAAAGCTAATAGCATCTCCTTGTCATGGTCATCCTTGCAAAACAAACTTTACATACCGCCACCTACCATCAGTGCTAGGAGAAATAAACTGGCTACATCGTGCCTACCTGACGTATCATGAGCACAATTTTATAAAACGCTAAAAAGGTCTTAGCTTGCCCAGGCAAAGCAGTTATAGCGAGATTGTTCTGCAATTAACCCTAGCAGATTGTTTATGCAGGGGGGTTGATATGTAATATTTTCTCAATGCGGGGTAAACGTCCCATAAGATTGGTATCAATGTTTGCAAAATTACCTAAATAGTGTTGACAAGGTTGTATAACACAAACAAACAAACAAAAGCTTTATACAGAGAATTGGGGGTTATAAGGGTATCTGTTATACTTGGAAGAACCATTTCTATCATGCATGATACAATCTTGCTATACCAAAATTTCGACAGATTAATGTCCTTCTGTGGAACACATGGGCCTATCAGTTATATATAATGAGGTATAACCTTGCCATAAAATCAAGTCAGTTATTCCATTCCACACAAGAAGATGTTGAATATTGTAAGGGCACCACTTGTCACGATAAACCAGAAGGTCGAGAGAGGGTTGCACGGCTATAATACATATGTGGGCTCTACCAGGGTCATAGAGAATTCCTTGTAAAAGTGAATACCGCCAGCCATTATTTAAAATTATAACTTAAATTATCTTTTTCTCTGAACAATAAAACTGTCATCTCATTTTCGGAGTAAAATTACATTGCAATATTTGACACAGGCAAACCCGAGACAGTAATACTTTATGCAAACAAAATTAAAGTACTTATAAACCAACATGACCAGTACACTAATTCCCATCAAAACATGCAGTTGCAGCTGTATTCGCAGTTTCAGCAACAGAAACAAACACATTAATATAGAGTCAAAACATTTATTTCGTATATAATCATTAAAAGTGATGATAATTCAAATGACTTTAAATGACACTTGACTTGCAGTTATTGAATTGATTCATATACATAAACTGGTGTTGTTTTCCCTCACCCATCAGGGCTTGGAGAAATATACGAGGCTGCATGGTGTATGTACTTCAGTGTTAAGCTGAAACAACCGAACATTTCAGTACTGGTAAATAAAATGCTGCGGGTTATTTTTTTCTAAATCGTAAGTAAATGGTAACACAGGCAGTACCATTCTTTTTATTTTTCATTTTTTCATTTGGTGGGTGGGGTGATCTTACGGGTTTTTTCAAGATTATTTCACATATCGAGCCGATCGTTAATCAATGGTGGGCGAAAACTGGAGTACCCGGAGAAAAAAAATGACCTTCCGTTGCATAGTTTGGTGTCTCACATGTGACCAAAGCCAGACTCGGACTCAGTACCGTAATTACTTTATGTTATATTCGTGTAAGACTAAATCTCGATTTTAAAATCTGTTAGCCTGGAGTCGTCATTCTACCAACCTACAATTCTCAATACATCCAACTTATGGAAGTATAGAATTCAAAGTAACTTTTTGTGCAACCCTTGAATTGAAAGTGGTGCATAAACGTGTACATGTGCATATACGTGTACATATATACGAGGTGCAAAAGTAACATTAATTAAATTGATCGATTGATTTGAGGTTTAACGTCCCCGTCAACACTGTTAAGGTCATTTTGGAGACATTGCTTCCAATTTTGTGGGACTTTAACCCGACATAGAGATGAAATGACATCTCAAGCCCTGTCGCCCAAGTAGGGTTTATCAGCATGGACGGTCCGACTCGCGCCGCTTTGCCTGGGCAGATCCTCTAAGCGGTTTACCAGTACTCGTGTGCGGGTTGGAATCGTGGAAGCATCTCGCAGCCCATATGTTTCTTCAAGCCCCGATGGGAGGGGGCCGAACATTTATTAAAGTGTCTTGCCAAAGGGCATGACATTTCCGCAACTCAGGAGCAAATGCTTTCCTTTAAGAAATCAACACATTATTTATTGTTTGATTACACCAAAGGCTCTCATGAACTTATCCATCAGCATTTATGAAGGTGCTGATTTTGACACAATATGGTCTGACAATGTGCTTGGTTTGATGACCACTATACCGCTAGCTTATTGCATGCTGATCAGGAATTAAACCTGGATAGAAGTGGCTGAAAATGAGGGGCATACTCGTGTGCTATTTAGTTAACAAATTATTTGATATAAAATAAGCAAATTAGATTTGAAAGACTTAATGTGTAATGCCAGATCTGCTGTTGTTGACATCATGGCCCCTTGGTATAAAACCTACTGAATCAAGGGATCTATTAAAACCGAACCGTGCGAAAGTGCAAATTAATTAGCCTATCAGAGTTGATCAGGAGAACGCAGGTTCGATACCTGCCGGGTTCAGCAACATTCTTGCGTGAAGATTGATTCTGAAATCTTTTCTACGGTCATTCACTCCCTTCCCCTTATTCAAGAAGGGCAGTTGTCACTTTCTGGCGAAAGAATGTGCACTGTACTAGTTAATAACTTACGTATTAGCCTACCCAGGAAAAGTGTGGACAAGTGAACTGACCGGCACAAAATGACCTAGTTAAGGTTGACTGGGCTTTAAACTCCAATACAAACCAACAAACCTGAAACGAACAATTATACGAGAAATACTATGATCCAAAATTTCGTACTTTGGACTTTTGGTGATCATGTATATGGTGTTAAAGGAATGCAAGTCTCGCAACAATGCACAATTCTTATTTAAAAAGAAAGAAAAAAAAGCTGAAAAAAAAGGATTAGGTCGGGACTCGAACCAGCGATCCCATTCTTGGAGGGGAGGTGCTCTGCCGATTGCGCTACTCGGCACAGTCACAAAATGTGACGATTTATAACTATCTATCTTAAATGGCACGGCCAATATTACCGAACAAAATTGTTTTTCGTCATATCTTCCAAGTATGAAAACAAGAAACGGCTTTTTATTTTTGCTTATAAATCCTAAGCAAACTTTATAATTTACAATATAAAAGGCTCTTGTTTAAAAAATTATTGGCAACAGGTGCATCATAAATTAGCTACGTCAACTATGAAGTCGCGATTTATTCACGTTTTCTCGGAATGACGTGGCACAAAATCTCATGACGCGTCACATATATACCTCTAAAATTTCAAGACCTTTGCTAGTGTGTGTAGCTGAGCTGAGTAGATATTGGTGAAAGGTGAGAAACGACCAAGCACAAAACCTCTAGTTCATACATCTAAATTTTCAAGATCCTTGCTTGTTCGTGAAGCTGAGCTAAGCAGACATTGGTGAAATGTGGAAAAACAGAACAATACCTTTAATTTCTACATAATGCCCTTGCAAGACTGTGTAGTTGAATTAAATAGACAGTGGTGAAAGGTGAGATAACAACATAGTAAAGTACCTATAGTTCTTACATCTAAAATTTTAAGGCCCTTGTTAGTCTGCGTTTCTAAGACAAAAAGACAGTGGTGAAAGGTAGGAGAATAGCATTGCACACTGCCTCTAGTTCTTTGAAGGCCCTTGTTAGCCCGCGTAGCTGACCTAAATAGACAGTGACGAAAGGTGAGAGAACAGCATAATTCAATACCTCTTGTTCCTACATCTAAAATTTGATGGTCCTTGCTAGTCAGTGTAGCTGACCAAGTTAGACAGTGACAAAAGGTGATAGAACAACATAGTTCAATACCTCTTGTTCCTACATCTAAACTTTGAAGGTCCTTGCTAATCCGTGTAGCTGACCTAAGTAGACCATTACGCAAACACGCCTATACAAAAAAAAAAAAAATGAAAAATTTATGATGAAAAATTATGATATTTTTCTTATTGAGGCGGTTCTAACGAGTGCCCTTAATCTATATTTTGAGCAGAAATAAGAAAAATAAGGTATACCCCCGGAAACCCCAGTTTTACTATATAAAAGTGGGGTTCATGGGGGTCAAATTATATAGGCGTGTTTCGTGATGCAGTGGCAAAAGGTGAGAGAACAACATCGTCCGATACCTCTTGTTCATACATCTAAAATTTCAAGACCCTTGCTAGTCTTTGCGACTGACCTAAGTAGACAGTGGCAAAAGGTGAGAGAACAGCATAGTCCAATACCTCTTGTTCATACATCTAAAATTTCAAGACCCTTGCTAGTCTTTGTGACTGACCTTAGTAGACAGTGATGAAAGGTGAGAGAACAATATAGTTCAATACCTCTTGTTCCTACATCTAAAATTTCAAGACCCTTGCTAGTCTTTGTGACTGACCTAAGTAAACAGTGATGAAAGGTGAGAGAACAACATAGATCAATACCTCTTGCTCCTACATCTAAAATTTCAAGGTAGGAGAATAGTTTAGCACACTACTTCTAGTTCTTAAATTTGAAGGCCCTTGCTAGTCCGTGGAGTTGAGCTATGTAGACAGTGGCGAAAGGTGCACCTGCAGCTTGTGCAGATATGTACCATGAAGTTACAGGTTGGCCATAGGAAACATATAGGTGTAGCTTGTCCATTATATAGAGGATCTTACATGAGTGTTCATGTATTATTGAATTTATTAAACTCGTTGAGGCAAAGGGATAAAATGCTCGGCATAATACATGAGCACGAATGCAAGATTCTATGTATCATATTACATTTAAAACGGATTTTATTCACGATGGTTTACAAAAATATCAATATTCCGCCATTAGTAAACGCGACGTCGTTTAAGGACGTCGTATGCCGCCACTCCCGGTTTTCGACGATCAAAGTTTTACCACTTATGTAGCGGATAAAAGGAAAATAATTTACATTACTGTGGTGCGCTAAAATATGAAAATACACTCTTTATACCAGTTACAACCAGTCATTGTAACGGTTCATGCCGCTTTGCTTTGCTACCGGACGCCATATTTGGTCACATGGCATGTCAAAATGTCATGACGTCAGCACTCAGTTTTCGACGATGGACAATTAGCATCATCATAAATATGGAAAAGCATGTATAAATAACTATTTTTATCAGTCCATACAAAATCAGTTACAATACCCACCAGATAATGCCGTTCTGCAAAACCCACTCATTTGGAACACCACCGAATTTATCATTTTGCGTACAATGGCTTGGTATGTTTTTTTGGACAGAATCCAATTACTTAAACAATTACAGATAATTAAAAAAAATGTAATTAATCTGATAATATTTACAGGCTTGATGTATATTTTCGGTTATTCTTGAGGACAGACAGATGGAATTTCCTTTAGTTTGATATAAGAACCCCAGTGACGTCACAAATCACGCGAAAATCTCGCAGCCGCTTATATCGTCGAAAACCGCGTTTACTAATGGCGGAATATTGATATTTTCGTAAACAATTGGTCAATAAGGCGGTTCTAACGAACACCCAAAATCTATGCTGAAAGCAGAAATAAGAAAGATGTTATCATTTTTCCGTAAAGTTTGTCATTTTGTCAGTTCACAAAAATCTTTGATTTCCATGAAATAAATCCTTCCAATTTTATTTTTTAAAATGCAAATGAATGCAAATAGACGCTAAACGGCATATCTCATATCGTCTGGATTTGCCTATCACATAATTAGTCGTCTGTTTTCTTTAAAATTTGAAACACAAATGAGGGGGGAAATAATCATCGAATGTATAGGTGGGTTGCTAAAGGGCGCCCCCACCCCAACCCCCAAAAGGGCGTAAGTATAGGTTTGCAAATGCCCTAAAACTGTGTCTGAACGGAACGTCAAAAGAGTGCGGTCTTGTCTATGACATTTCCTACGTAGTGTAATTTTGGCATTACTGCGCAGAATATAAAACAGTGCAAAAAATGCAGAATCTAAACAAACATATGAAGGTCTCATATATATTGCTTTTTTTCTGCTGACAAAAAAAAAAAAAATAGAACACTGAGACGGATCTAACGAGTACCCAAACTTCATGTTTTTGAGGCAAAGGTTGTATATCCCGTAAAACCTGAAAAACTACACTTTTCTTTATTTAAAGTGGGAATTAAAGGATGTGATGACATCAAGAAACACACCTAGAAAACTTTGACCCCCTTGAACCCTACATGTACTTTCTGTACCAAGTAGAATCTTCCTCCTTGTATATCACAGGAATCCATTTCAAAATTTAGGGGTGTCAGGTTGTGTTTTCTTCAAAATTTATTTGACTTATGACTGAACTTTTAGCAAACAGGGGAGGCTCTGATCAGACGCCACACTCTGTGGCGTCTGATCTGGGCTTGCACTGTTTGCTATGGTACCCCTTTAGGGGTTTCTGGTACAAAATGAGTTAATACAGTAAAACTGGGGTTTAGAGGGGTAAATTTATTTTTCTTATTTCTCCTCTAAAAATAAGAAAAATATTACAAGTTTTCATCTTGAAAAAAGTCGTTTTTTTTTCGGCGGTAAAGTTTTACAATGCATTTGTATAGGCATGTTTTCGAAATGTATAACATGGCCATGTTATTATCATTATAAAACATTACGAAAACACGCCTATACAAATACATTGAAAATTTTACCACCACAAAAACACGCATATATAATTTTGACTCCCTTGAACCCCACTTTTATAAAGTCAAACTGGGGTTCCGGGGGTATACCTTATTTTTCTTATTTCTGCTCTAAAATAAAGATTGAGGGTACTCGTTGGAACCGCCTCGATGAGGCGGTTCTAACGAGTGCCCACAATCCCACAATCTATATTTTGAGCAGAATTTAGAAAAAATATCACAATTTTTCATCATAAAAGTTTCATTTTTTCGGCGATAAAGGTGGCAATGTATTTGTATAGGCGTGTTTGCGTAATGCAGGTCATTTTTATGGACAAACCCCACTTTTTCTATTAGCTATTGTGGAAAATCGCATTGAAAGCGTGACCATGGGTCAAAAACAAGCTCTTTTTTTTTCAAAATGTAAAAGTGTTCATATTTTAGCAACTCAAATAAATTATCATTATAATGATATAAAATTGGCATTTCTACAAACAAAATCTTTAGGACGACAAAACAGAATCTGCTATCAAACTGCGGCTTTTAATCGAACTCACTCCTCAAGGTATTAACCCATTGCATGCGGGAAACCCCTAAAGGGGTGCCTTGGCAAATAGTGCAGGCCCAGATCAGACGCCGCAGAACGCGGTGTCTGCTCTGGGATTGCACTGTTTACTAACAGAATAGAATAAAACTGAAAACAATAAGCCTGACAGGCTGGCAAATGGACTTGTCCAACATATACCAATGGAAGAGTCCACTAGCATATAGTGGGTTAAACTGACGTTATTGTGCTTGATCTTCATTCTGGTCATGTTTTACGTCCGCGTCAACAATACTTATGTCAATTTGTAGACTTTACTAGACTTTACTTACATTGAGATGAAATGATATCTCCAACGGTCCGCCAAATGAATTCCTAGGCACTAGGATTTATGCGTTTGAGTTTTACTTCTCACCAACAGCTAAGACGGCACCTCGGTTTAAAGACTCATCCGACAGTCTGGAGAAGCCCGCGATCGATCCTGCGACCCCTGGTTTACAAGGCGAGTAGCCATCAACAGATAAGACGGCACCTCGGTTTAAAGACTCATCCGAAAGTCTGGAGAAACCCGCGATCGATCCTGCGACCCATGGTTTACAAGGCGAGTAGCATAACCACTATACCACGGATACTTCTCAAAGTTTTATGAGCCGGGACCGGTCCGACTCGCACCACATTGCTTGGACAGGCGTAGAACTTCTAAGCGGTTTACCAGTTAATCAAATGTTCGGTCAGTTTCAGCTCTGCGTAGAGGCACCTTGCAGCCCGATCTTATTCTCCAACTCCGATTTGCGGGGGAGTTACACGCCCGTTTGACATATTGATGTTCATCACGAAAACACGCCTATATAATTTTGACCCCCTTGAACCCCACTTCCGGGGGTATACCTTATTTTGCTTATTTCTGCTCTAAAATATAGATTGTGGGTACTCGTTAGAACCGCCTCGATGAGGCGGTTCTAACGAGTGCCCACAATCTATATTTGGAGCAGAAATAAGAAAAATATCACAATTTTTCAGCATAAAATGTTCATTTTTTTCGGCGATAAAGGTGGCAATGTATTTGTATAGGCGTGTTTGCGTAATGTTTTTCATGGCCCCAGAAGCAGACAGTTTTCTGGTGTAACTCTGTTTTATTTTATTTTTTCCTGCTTCAGGTTCATAAGAAGGAGTTTTCACAATTTATGTCATGAAAAAAAAAACACACTTGGATAATTCGAATGGCTCTTTACTCTTTGGTTCGCCATAACGAAAACACGCCTATATGATTTTGACCCCCGTGAACCCCACTCAAAGTTTATACAGTAAAACTGGGGTTTACAGGGGTAAACCTTATTTTTCTTATTACTGCTCTAAAATATCAATTGTGGGTACTCCTACCCACAATTAATATTTTGAGCAGAAATAAAAAAAAAATATCACATTTTTTCATCTTCAAATTTTCATTTTTTCGGCTGTAAAGGTTGCAATGTATTTGTATAGGCGTATTTTCGTTATGGATTTATGTGTTTGAGTTTTACATCTCCCCAACAGCTAAGACGGCACCTCGGTTTAAAGACGCATCCGAAAGTCTGGAGAAGCCCGCGATCGATCCTGCGACCCCTGGTTTACAAGGACTACACCACGGAGGCTTCTCAAAGTTTTATGAGCCGGGACCGGTCCGAGCGGTTTACCGAAGGAGTTTACTCCGAAGGAGTTTTCACAATTTATGTCCTGAAAAAAACAAAAAAAAACAAAACACTTGGATAATTCGAAGGGCTCTTTACTCCTTGGTTGGCTAACTCATTCTATCCCAGTTGTAGGTCTACGAGACGACACAACATCATGGAACCACAAGGGTTGACCACAACCCAATCAATCAATCAATCAATCAACCAATCAATCAATCAACTGTTCAAATGAAGAACTTGATTTTGATGAACCACATTAGTTGTTATGTAGATCTGGGACCAGTTGTTAAAAACTAACGACGTCGTTAGTTAACGTATCGTTAAAACTTTGATAATTTATTATGGCAAATATGATAATATTTTTGCTGAAAAAAAAATGTGAGCAGCTTTTGCAGAGGCAAAAGCTGCTCACATTTTTCAGCAAAAATACCAAAACTTTATACATTAAACTTGCTAGAACAGTTAACAATTTGACCACTAACGAGCTCGTTAAGCTAAAGATGCTTTGAACAACTGGGCCCTGACTGTTATACCCCGTAACAACATTACACGAACACACGCCTATACTAATATATATTGAACATTTTACCACCAAAAATGAAAGTTTTCAGAAAAAAAGTCTAATATTTTTATATGTATTTCTGCACGAAACATAGAATATGGGTACTCGACTCCACGAGGCGGCTCTCACGAGTACCCACAATCTATGTTTTGAGCAGAAATAAGAATAATAATGTATACCCCTGTTAACCACAGTTTTTCTATTGGGCCCCCGCCCATCGGGGCTTCTAGAAATAGATGGGCTGCATGATGCTTCCACGCAGAGCTGACACCGACCCGCACACGAGTACTGGTAAACCGCTTAGAGGATCTAAGCCTGCCCAGGCAAAGCGGTGCGAGTAGGACCGTGCATGTTTATAAGCCCTATTGGTTTCATTTGGCGGTACGGTTTGAGATGTCATTTCATCTCAATGTCAGGTAAAAGTCCCACAAAATTGGAAGCAACGTCTCCAAAATGACCTTTACAGTGTTGACGGGGACGTTAAACCTCATATCAAACAATCAAACAAGTTTTACTAAATGGGCCCCGTCAAGCGATTTTGGTACTTATCGCCTATGCGAGCAGCGAAGGTTCAGGCGAGCCTGCGCATCCGCGCAGTCTCGCCAGAACCTTCGCTGCTCGCTCATACAAGCAGTGAATCAAGAGGAACCTTCAGACAGAAAGCCATATCCCTGGCCCCTCTGAATGGCTGGGCATGCGCAGTTAAAGTTTGTCATGACGGAATGCTCGAAGACCCAAATTCGCTTGGCGGGGCTCAAATAAAAGTGGGGTTTAAGGGGTCAAAATTATACGGGCGTGTATTCGTGATGAAGATACTGAGCATTAGGGCTGGCTAATCGGAGCTGAAAAGATAATCGATTATCAGTCCTGTCATTGTGATCGATAATCGATTAGTAATCGCTAAGGTTTTTGTCATAATTTTACCTGTCTGGCTTTCTGTCTGAGCATGACTCTTACCATATGTTGCACTTTACCATATGCATATTTGAATAGGCAGGCCTGAGCAAACAGTGTAGACCCAGATGAGACGCCGCATTCTGCGGCGTCTCATCAGGGTCTGCACTGTTTGCCACTCATCCAGCTATTATAGGCATAACTTTGGGTAGTAAATTGTACCTATCAAGTAATCGATTTAAAGCAAATCGGAAATGATAATTATTTTTGTTGAATTTATCGATCGATGAATCGATTATACGATTAATCGTGTCAACCTTACTGAGCATCCGTTAAAATTGTTGAATATCCGGGTAACTCGGTATTTATCAGATTGTGATTGGTGTTTAAATGACCACAAACGTTAATAAATTACCAAAAATCAGATAAAAAATAAACGCTAAACTTACTTTTTTACTAAATAAAACTGTATTTGTCATGAAATGTGCTTTATCAATCCACTATGATCTTGCTAATTTGTCATAAGGATAACACAGCTATGCGAGATAAAGTTATCTATCATGTCTCTGAAATATTTTACGCGTGAAATTTTGTGACATTTGTTTCATTTTTGGGCTAAGTGGATAGTGTGGGTACTGGTTAGATCCGTCCAAGTGAAGTGGTTCTAACGAGTGTATGGTAAATACATGGTTCGTGTCTTTATCAATATAATATAATCGGTGAGCCTTAGACAAAGGGCGAGTTTCAGCGAGCCCCTATAGAATCGTCGCGGCGAACCGATTATGTTTTATTATTACTCCAATATACCGCAATTCAAACAATCAAGGGGTTTTGCAATACTTTAGCAGATCTAAGCGCAGTGTGGCGTGTTAAATATTCAGTGTCGTGTTAAGATAGTAGTAGTTAAGGTAGTATAACGTGACGTCAAAGACTGCACAGTTTCTGACGTCACAGCGCCAACCACATGAACGCTCGAATAAAACATTTTCAGCGCTTTACATTCTGTATGAAAGTTTGTAAATAAATAGTTTTTTCAGTTTTAGAAAACATTTTCGAGGTTGAGACGCAACCGCAGTGGCAGTGCGCAATTATTCCAACGGACGAAAGCCCGAGAAGGTATGAATTTAGCTGAAATTTCTGAAAATCTGTTTGCATAATTATTGCAAAGATTTTAAGTTGCTGTTTCGTTGTTTTCCCGTTTATAAAAGGTTGCTTGTTGTTGTTTACACTTGTAAATTAGGGACCTGAAAAGTAGGTCCGGTCTATAAACGGTCACTAAATATTATTGGTCACAACCCATTATAGCGTGCAGACGTCCCCCTTTATCAGGCTACTAGAATGCCTGATTGTGGTATAAATACACTTAACCCTTCTCTTGCTGAATATTCATTTTAGCCACACCCATCTCTGACATTGAACCAATCAGATTACTTGATGTAATTTATTCCTGCAAATTCAAAAACTGAAAGTCAAAAAGTGTAGATCCTGATCAGATGGCTTCTTCGGAAGCCATCTGATCTGGATCTACACTGTTTGCAAAGATAGGGGTTGTCGTGAACAGCAAGATAAGACTTCTTCAGAAGCCATCTGATCTGGATCTACACTGTTTGCAAAGATAGGGGATGTCATGAACGGCAAGATAAGACTTCTTCAGAAGCCATCTGATCTGGATCTACACTGTTTGCAAAGATAGGGGCTGTCGTGAACAGCAAGATAAGACCTCTTCAGAAGCCATCTGATCTGGATCTACACTGTTTGCAAAGATAAGGGTTGTGAACAGCAAGATAAGACTTCTTCAGAAGCCATCTGATCTGGATCTACACTGTTTGCAAAGATAGGGGTTGTTGTGAACAGCAAGATAAGGTTTCTTCAGAAGCCATCTGATCTGGATCTACACTGTTTGCAAAGATAAGGGTTGTCGTGAACAGCAAGATAAGACTTCTTCAGAAGCCATCTGATCTGGATCTACACTGTTTGCAAAGATAGGGGTTGTTGTGAACAGCAAGATAAGGGTTCTTCAGAAACCATCTGATCTTGATCTACACTGTTTGCAAAGATAAGGGTTGTCGTGAACAGCAAGATAAGACTTCTTCAGAAGCCATCTGATCTGGATCTACACTGTTTGCAAAGATAGGGGTTGTTGTGAACAGCAAGATAAGAGTTCTTTAGAAGCCTGGAGTGCTTTAGAAGATCTGGATCTACACTGTTTGCCAAGATAGGGGTTGTCGTGAACAGCAAGATAAGACTTTTTCAGAAGCCATCTGATCTGGATCTACACTGTTTGCAAAGATAGGGGTTGTTGTGAACAGCAAGATAAGGGTTCTTCAGAAGCCATCTGATTAGGATCTACATTGTTTGCAAAGATAGGGGTTGTTGTGAACAGCAAGATAACGGTTCTTCAGAAGCCATCTGATCTGGATCTACACTGTTTGCAAAGATAGGGGTTGTCGTGAACAGCAAGATAAGAATTCTTCAGAAGCCATCTGATCTGGATCTACACTGTTTGCAAAGATAGGGGTTGTCGTGAACAGCAAGATAAGACTTCTTCAGAAGCCATCTGATCTGGATCTACACTGTTTGCAAAGATAGGGGTTGTCGTGTACAGCAAGATAAGACTTCTTCAGAAACCATCTGATCTGGATCTACACTGTTTGAAAAGATAGGGGTTGTTGTGAACAGCAGGATAAGGGTTAACCTTTTCTTTCTAGTACCTGAAACTCATAAACGGTACATAGGCAAACAGTCCAGACCTAGATCATCGTCTGATCAGGGTCTACAGTTTACAAACATAGAACTAAAACTAAAATAGACCTGGCACCCCTTAAAATGCAAATGGGTTTGTCTAAATTATAACAATGGAAGAGTCCACCAGTACATAATGGATGAAGCAGAATTTGCAAATAATTTGTAAAGTAAAATTCCGCTAAATTACATGTAATTAGTTCTTAACACAGGACTTTTACCGTTTTCAACTTTGCACGTGCAAATCCGATTTTGACCTAGATGAAGTGTCGTGCACGTTCTATTTAGCCTTCTTTTGTTTGTTTGATTTGAGGTTTAACGTCCCCGTCAACACTATTTAGGTCATTTTGGAGACGTTGCTTCCAATTTTGTGGGACTTTTACCCGACATTGAGATGAAATGACATCTCAATACCTGCCGCCCAATAAAACCAATAGAGTTTATATGCATGGACGGGCCGAGTCGCAGCAGTTTTCCTGGGCAGGCTTAGACCTAAGCAGATTACCAGTACTAATGTGCGGTCGGTATCAGCTCTGCGTGGAAGCATCGTGCAGCCCATATATTTCTCCAAGCCCCTATGGACGGGGGCGATATGATGTTCATTCGTACAGTTGATATTAATTCTGCAGTTGATGTTCATTTACAAAAATGGGATGTCTGCAACCTCTCAATTGGAGCAGAAATAAGAAAATAATGTATAAGCTATAGTACAGTGTAATTTGTTTAGTCCAAAAAACGAAAATTTCAGGATGAAAATTTGTGATAGTTTCCTCATTTCTGCTCAAAATATAGATTGTGGGTACTCGTTAAAACCGCCTCGATGAGGCGGTTCTAACGAACACCCACAATCTATATTTTAGAGCAGAAATAAGAAAAATAGGTTTACCCCTGTAAACCCCAGTTTTACTATATAAAAGTAGGGTTCAAGGGGGTCAAAATTATGTAGGCGTGTTTTCGTGATGGTAGAGGGAAATTTATAGATCATATTTTCTTCAAGATTGATTCAAGGTTTATTGAACTTGCGATACATATTAGCCGATAAATGTACATGCACAGCGTCTAAAAATAGGACAGAGATAAACAGTGTACATCCAGATTAGACTCTGCAGAACCCTTGAACAAAATGAACAAAATATTGATTTTTTTTTTTTTTTTTTTTTTTAAACTTGCAAAAAAAATAGAACAAACCAGACACTCTAAATCTGGGAATGCACTACGATAACACTACCTTCTGCTAAACATTACGAAAATACGCCTACACAAACGCCGAAAAAAACACGCAAATTAAAAAAAAAAATGGGATAGTTTTCAGAAATAAGAAAAATAGGTTTACCCCTGTAAACCCCAGTTTTACTATATAAAAGGGGGTTTCAATGGGGTCAAATTATATAGGCGTGTTTTCGTGATGGTGCATGGAAATTTATAGATCATATTTTCTTCAAGATTGATTCAAGGTTTATTGACTTTGCGACACATATTAGCCGATAAATGTACATGCACAGCGTCTAAAAATAGGACAGAGATAAACAGTGTACACCCAGATTAGACTCTGCAGAACCCTTGAACAAAATATTGATTTTTTTTTTGAATAACTTGCAAAAAATAGAACAAACCAGACACTCTAAATCTGGGAATGCATTACGATAACACTACCTTGAGCTAAACATTACGAAAATACGCCTACACAAACGCCGAAAAAAACACGCAAATTAATAAAAAATAAAAATGGGATAGTTTTCAGAAATAAGAAAAATAGGTTTACCCCTGTAAACCCCAGTTTTACTATATAAAAGGGGGTTTCAAGGGGGTCAAATTATATAGGCGTGTTTTCGTGATGGTGCAGGGAAATTTATAGATCATATTTTCTTCAAGATTGATTCAAGGTTTATTGACTTTGCGATACATATTAGCCGATAAATGTACATGCACATCGTCTAAAAATAGGACAGTGATAAACAGTGTAAACCCATATTAGACTCTGCAGAACCCTTGAACAAAATATTGATATTTGTTTTTGAAAAACTTGCAAAAAAATAAAACAAACAAGACACCACTAAATCTGGGAATGCATTACGATAACACTACCTTGAGCTAAACATTACGAAAATACGCCTACACAAATGCACGGTAAACTTAACCGCCGAAAAAAACGAAAATTAAAAAAAAAAAAAAAAAAAATGTGACGCGGGATTTGACGTTGCTTACGTTGTTTCCGTTTTCACATTGTTTATTTCCTTTGAAATCAATGGCGACTTTAGCGATGTAGTTTTCTGTGTAATTCAGTTTTTCTGAAGAAGGCCACTGACCGAAATATAAAATTGAGTGGATATGTAAAATTCATCAAAATGTGACAGTTTCTTATTTCTGCTCTAAAATATAGATTGTGGATACTCGTTAGAACCGCCTCGATGAGGCGGTTCTAACGAGTACCCACAATCTATATTCGAGGCGGTTCTAACGAGTACCCACAATCTATATTTTAGAGCAGAAATAAGAAAATCAGGTTTACCCCTATAAACCCCAGTTTTACTATATAAATGTGGGATTCAAGGGGATCAAAAGAAAATATGCGTGTTTTTGTGATGATTGTGTCTTTTATCGGGGTGGTTGGGAGTGGCAAAGGTGACGCGTATTTTGCGTCACTGGGGTATACATCTGATATTGGCTTACACATTAGGAAAACATGTCCGTAAGAAACAATGGTGTCAGAAAATGATAAATATTAGGTAAAAATAATAACATCTTTATTATTTCTGCTTTCAACATACATTGTGGGTGCTCGTTAGAACCGCCTCAATGTTTTTGAGCAAAAATAAGGCCGATAATGTATACCCCGTAACCCCACTTTTCTCTATATAAAGTGGGGTTTAGGGGGGTCTTCGTTTCACGGATTTGTTATCGTGATGAATTGGCCAAAACAGTCGGTAATGGTAGATGGGGGTGTTGTTATTTCTTCCACTCATTTTCCTCTTTCTCATATGCCCTTAGAAGCCTCCGTGGTGTAGTGGTTATGCTCTTCGCCTTGTAAACCAGGGGTCGTAGGATCGATCCCGGGCTTCTCCAGACTTTCGGATGAGTCTTGCTGTTGGCGAGACGTAAAGCTCAAACACTCTCACACTCATCTGTCCCTCACTTTTCACCTCCTGTACTATCTCTTCTATGTATTTTCTACCTTACGGTGGGAGATGACACAAAATGACCCTCAAGGGTTGACGGGTCGTTAAACCCAAAACATGAAACAATGTCTCTTTTGTATTCTAGAAATAGCATTTTTCAGATTAAATGTTTTGATATTTTTCAAATTTGAAATTCAAAGATAAGATAGTCGGTGCACATTAGAACCGCCTCAATTATAACGAATACCCACTATATATGTTTTGAGCAAAAATAAGAAAATAATAAAAAATAGCCCAGTAAACCCAACTGTTTTCTGTAATAACTGGGGTTAAGAATAGTGCTCATTTTACGGACTTGTTCAACTAATGTTTATAGTCCAAAAATAGATTGTCGATGCTCGTTAGAACCGCCTCAATGAGGCAGTTCTAACTAGTACCCACAATCTATGGTTTTGAGCAAATAATAAAATAATGAAACCCCAAGTAAACCAAACTTTTTTCTGCATGAAACGGGGTAAACGGGGATGAACATTGCACGGACTTGTTAACGTAATGGACGTGTCGAAATATATTAACCCTTTTTGTACCAAATGGAATCTTCCTCCTTATATATAGCAGGAGTTCATTTTTAAATTTAGGGGTGCCAGGTTGTGTTTTCATCAAAATTTATTTGGAAAATGACTGAACTTTTAGCAAACAGTGGAGGCCCTGATCAGACGCCGCATCTAAGGCGTCTGATCTGGGCTTGCACTGTTTGCCAGGGTACCTGTTTTGGGGTTCTGGTACTAAATAAATTCTATTGTCAGTCATATATAGGCTAATTAAGAAACGAATTTTAGTTTTCTGCTGTTCATGAAAGTATGAACGCAGTGGGTCGCGTGCAAAGTAAAGGGGTTCATGTAAACTTTGCTAGCGGCCTGCTGTCGTTCATACTTTCATGACAAGCAGAAAAAATAAGTTTATTTTTATATTTACATTCTTTGTCCCTCATCACTGCGCGAGAAAATGTTTATGGGCAAACTTTTAAAGTTGAAAACATTTACACGCTGTTTTTCTATAAAAAGCGGAACAGCGTTGACGTCACCAACGCCCGTAAATAACCATGGTTTAGACTGACGTCAGTTGACGTCACTGAAAATCATGTGACTCGATGTGTTCATGGAAGTATTAACTACATTGTTGTTTAAAGGTTTAAATTTAGACTGAACACTGGAAATGTAAACAATGAGCATTATATGCACATGCTTTGCGACCATGAAACTACAAAATAAAATTAACTATAAATTAAAACAATATAAATTAGAAAAAACTCAGATGTTAGTAATTGGGCGTGGGCCTAATTTTGTGTTCACTTCAGGAGCTTAAGTCCGTCAAATGAACACCCCCACCCTAACCCCAAATCTGGGTTTAAAGGGGGTATACATTACCTTTCTTATTTCAGGCACAAAACAGAGGTTGTAAATGAGGCGGTTCTATTACGGAAACACGCCTATACAAATACATTGTAACCTTTATTGCTGAAAAAATTGAAAATTTTAAGATGAAAAATTGTGACATTTTTCTTATTTCTGCTCTAAATATAGATTGTGGGTACTCGTTAGAACCGTCTAAATGAGGCGGTTCTAACGAGTACCCACAATCTATATTTAAGAGCAGAAATAAGAAATATAAGGTTTATCCCTGCAAACCCCAGGTTTACTACGAGGACTGTTCAAATATGAATGCAAGTAGAACGTTTTCTTATGCACTAATGCGAAAATCACCTGGAAATAAATATTACAGCGTAGAAAAACATTTTACCTATACATTGATACCACACCTGTTAAAATCCGTCCACTTTAGCCATGTATATCGTTCGATCAACACTGTCTACTTTTGTATACTAATACAAAACATGGTTGGAAGAAGGTCAGAGTACGCCGTTGAAATACGGCCCTATATTAAGAATCGTTGTATTCTTGGTATACGGTGAAAAGACATTTTTGATGAAATATGATCGGTTTATGGGCATAATGAAATGTCTTTTCCGACAGTTTTTCGTTGGTGTAAGAAATTCAGCTGTGGGCTAGGCTCAACAGAAGATGCACCACATGATCGTCGGCCGAAAAGAGCAACATCTGCCAAGATGGTTGCTAGAGTGAAAGAAATAGTTGCTACCGATGCACGATACACCACTAGGCAAATAGCTGGTATGGTTGGCATCTCATTAGGAGCAGCTCATACAATTCTGGAACGGGATTTGAAAATGAGAAAGATCTGTGCTAGATGGATTCCCCATCTGTCGACAGATGAGCAGAAAAAGACACGCGTTCAGTGCGCCAAGAAGTTGCTTAAAAGTTTCCAAATTACAATGCACGGTCTTTCGCTAATGTCGTCACAGGTGACGAGACATGGGTTCACTTTTTTGAGCCAAAACGAAAAATTCAGAACAAAATATGGGCAACAAAGTATTGCAAAAGACCATGCATTGCAAAGCGGACCATGAGCGCCAAGAAGGTAATGTATGTCATATTCTTTTCAAATCAGGGCCCTGCTATTCAGGTTGCTGTGCCTAAAGGCAAATCTGTAAATGTGAAGTTTTACAAGAATAAAGTTCTTCGAAAATTGAAGAAATATTTCAAAGAACGAAGACCCGCAACTGGTTTGGCCAATGTTAGATTGCTACATGGCAATCCGTCATCGCACAAGGCGTTCATTGTGCAAGACTATCTGAAGCAAGAAAAGGTTGTTGAACTCCCTCACCCCCCGTATTCCCCTGACCTTGCCCCGTGTGACTTTTTTTTTGTTCCCATGGCTGAAAAATACCTTTCTGGTCGAAAATTTGTACAGCGCAAACACCTCGGTTCTGCAATATTCCAGTGCCTTCATAGTATACCTCGAAAAGACTACCAAAATACGTTCAATGATTGGATCAGGTGACTGAAAGTTTGTATATCTGTTAAAGGGGAATACTTTGAGTGGACAAAATAAATTTTTCATCGAAATCTATCACGGAATCATTTTATGTGCTTAGTTGCATTCATATTTGAACAGTCCTCGTAAATAAAAGTGGGGTTCAAGGGGGTCAAAATTATATAGGCATGTTTTCGTAATGCTAACGACCACCCACAACCTATGGTTGCAGTACAAATAAGAAAATAGCCCCCGCCCATCGGGGCTTGAAGAAATAGATGGGCTGCATGATGTCATTTCATCTCAATGTCGGGTAAAAGTCCCACAAAATGGTAAGCAACGTCTCCAAAATGACCTTTACAGTGTTGACGGGAACGTTAAACCTCAAATCAAACAAACAAACACAAATAAGAAGAATGTCACGGATTTTCATCAGAAAAGTGATCAGTTTGGAGCTGTGTGTGGGCGTTTCATCGTCGTGACTGACGACCACATACCAGGAAAATGTATCTATTTTGAAACATTTTCAATATTTTTATACCGCTTATCGTCCTTTTATCAAAATGGTCGAAAATCAGCGGTGCGAGTCGGACCGTCCATGCTTATAAACCCTGCTGGTTTCATTGGGCGACAGGGCTTGTATTGTCATTTCATCTCAATTTCGGGTAAAAGTCCCACAAACTTGGGAGCGACGTCTCCAAAATGATCTATACAGTGTTGACGGGAACGTTAAACCTCAAATCAAACAAAAACAAATTGGATTTTAATGCTGATGAATTTCTAAAGAATGTCAATAAAAAAAACACACAGGCGTCATAACGCAACATCACGTGAACAAGTCAGTGAAAATGAACACCCCAAACCCTACTTTATATAGAGAAAACTGGCGTTAATGAGGCGGTTCTAACGAGCGGCCTCAGAGGCGATTCAAACGAGCACCCTCAACCTTTGTTTTCAGTACAAATAAGAATAATGTAACATATTTTCATCAGAAAAGCAACCATTCATCACGTGAACAAGTCCGTAAAATAAAGACCCCCCTGAACCCCACTTTATAAAAAGAAAACTGGGGTTTACGGGGAAAACATTATTTTCCTTATTTCTGCTCCAAGACATAGGTTGTGGGTACTCGTTAGAACCGCCTCAATGAGGCGGTTCTAACGAGCACCTACAACCTATGTTTGCAGTACAAATAAGAGAAATATCACGGATTTTCATCGGAAAAGTAGCCATTTTGGAGATATGAAAAAATGCGTTATGTCGCACGGGTGTGTTATCGTAATGTTTGTGAGATTTGAAAGAATGCACTATGTTACACGGATGTGTTATGATGCGCCCGTAACCATGCTGCTACACGCGTGGTAACTCATCAAACCAAAGTAAATGATATTGCTCGTCGTTCAATGCTTTTGCCCACGTGATTTTCACTGGCCAATGAAGTGAGATCGCGTGAAAATAAAGCATAAACAGAGCGTAATGACAATTTAGGATCAGCAATTTCCAGAAAGTGTTTTTTGTTTGTTTGAAAAGAGGTCATTTTAGAGACGTTGCTGAAATTTTGCGGGAGTTTTACCCGAACACTAAGTTGAAATGACATCCGAAGCCCTGCCCCCCCCCCCCCACCCCCAATGAAACCAAAAGGCCCATATGCATCGGACGGTCGGACTCACACCACTATGCTGGGGCAGGCTTAGTCCTTCTAAGCGGTACCAGTACTCGTGTGTGTCAGTTTCAGCTCTGCGCGGAAGCACCACGCAGTCCATCTATTTCTCCAAGCCCCTATGGGCGGGGCGACCAGAAAATGTTTGCTTAAATTACTAAAATTCTTTTATCATATGACGTCGCGTCTGAGAGTGTAATAACGCCATGTAATAAATTCGATAATCCACTAGTGGATTAAATATGCAAATTAATTAGATACGTCCCGTAACGTTACATGTACGACGCCCTTAACGACGTCGCGTTTACTAACGGCGGAATATTGAGATTTTTGTAGAATAATCGTGAATAAATTGCGTTTTAAATGTCATATGATAAATAGAATCTTGCATTCGTGCTCATGTATTATTGAATTTATTGAACTCGTTGAGGAAAATGCATAAAATGCTCGGCAAGCCTCGCATTTTATCCCTTTACCTCAACTCGTTTAATAAATTCAATAATACATGAGCACTCATGTAAGATCCTCTATATACATAGCTGTTTGAAGCTATTCTTGAATGGACCAGAAGCCGTTTTCAAACAACAAAACTCATGAACAAATCATGAAATTCACGTTCTGTTTGACAATGGGTTGAAATTTTGATATCACAAGATGGGTCTTACTTTGTTTACGTTACGTTTGGCGACGTAACGTTGCCGCCGTAAAAGAAGCATCTTAAAATTGTATGCTAACGTCAGAGCGTCACAGCGGAACTGACGTTATTGTTAAAAAACGTTCTGAACTAGCCGCCATGTTTGTCGCCTTTGAAGAGTTTATATGCACTTTGGGGGGGGGGGGGTGCGTTTTCGTCATTTACTGACTCCCTGGATGAGCCTAACTGCCTCGTGTTCAAAACATCAAAACAGAAGTGAAGACAATGACCAGAAATCGATAAATTAACCCACAGCTCCCATCAGAGACACCAAAGGGAAAGGAACACAAACAGGAAACAACAGACCCTAATGGAAACATCAATAGCGGAAAGCCAAAAGGACAGTTACTTTCCCACAAAATGGCCAATTAGCTATCCAAAACAAAATAATATAAGCGATATAAACACTCAAAGACAAACCCGGCAAATAATCACGGGTGATACCTAGAACGACTAAAACAAACCTGACACCGCCCAGCATTGTAATTAGACATTTCCAAACATTTTATAGTTCAGTAAATGATTTAACAGAGCAGAAAACAAATAAATTACATAACGAAAACACACCTAAACAAATACATTGTAAACTTTAAACCCCTGGTGCATCCTCTGGAGCAAATTCTTTCCTCTAAGAGTAGACCACTACTGATACTTTTTATGAGCTAGCTTCCCTAAATGTGTATCCATTATCCTTAAGGGGTGTGGGTTATACAACTAGACCTTGGTGGTAAAGATCACTAACTCTGATAGAGGGCCTCCGTGGCCTAATGGTTATGAGCGCTGACTCACAATCATTTGGTCTCTCATCGTTGTGTTTCGCGCCTGACTCGCGAGCCACATGTGTTTGTTTGTTTGTTTGATTTTGGGATTAACGTCCCCATCAACACTGTATAGGTCATTTTGGAGAGTCTTGTGTGAGTGTGTGTGAATTCGGGTTAAACGTCGCTTTCAACAATTTTTCAGTCATATCACGACGGTGTCTGGTTGCGACAGGGAGCTCAATGCTCACTTTTATAGTGCTGCCTCACTGAAGTATCACTTCCCAGACACATTACATGATACCACACCCACACACATTATCCTGACACTGGGTCGACCAGTCCTAGCTCTACCCCGTAAATCTGAGTGCCAAGCGAGGAGCAGCTAGTACCATTTTTTAACGACTTTGGTATGTCGCGGCCCGGGATCGAACCCGTGACCTCCCGTTCTCCGGTGCGGACACTCTAGCAACTGAGCTATTGGGGAGACGTTGCTTCCAATTTCATGGGAATTTTAACCGACATTGAGATGAAATGACATCTCAAGCCCTGTCGCCCAATGAAACCAAAGGGGTTTTAAGCATGGCAGGTCCGACTCGAACCGCATTGCCTGGGGAGCCTTAGATCCTCTAAGCGGCTTACCAGAATCAGCATTGTTTACTGGTGACAAGTCCTTAGACAATCCTTCAGCAGGACCTTCGACCAACAGAACTAGTCCCTAGACCTCACAAGGGTGGTGCATCTAGAGACGGAGTCATCTGCACCTTCTGCAGACAGCAAGAGAGAAGAAGGAAGCGCGTTCCAATCTGAGATTGTCCTAGGGATGAAGGTAAATTTGTAGTTGTCAGCCCTAGTGCCGATTTTTTTTAGGGCTAATGAATGTTTTTTTTTTTTTTTTCTGAAGAGTTGTCTTTGGAGGGGGAACAAGTTCACCCATGGGTATACTGGCTCTACCCTTTTGACCTTTATATAAAAGTATCAGCCTACTTTGTTTTCTCCGCTCTTTAAGAGATTCCCACTTCACCTGTTCCAGAATGCCAGTCATACTCCCTGTTTCAAACGAGTAATTCCCAGTTACAAAACGGGCCACACGTTTTTGGACTTTCTCAGTTCCTCCTGGAGGGTAACAGTAGGTGGAGCCCAGGACGGACTTGCATATTCCAGGACTGCGCGAACCAGTCCCTTGTATGCCACTTCTTTTACGTCTTGTGGGCATGCTGACAGATTCCGTCTCAAGAAGCCAAGGGTCATATTCATTATTACTAATGTGAGTGCTCCACCTTAAATCATTCATTATTGTCACACCAAAGTATTTAATGCTTTGTACAATTTCAAGGAGAGTTACTTCCAGTTCATAGGTAGCATTGATCTTTTGATCAGCTTTCTTGTAATTTGCATCATGTTACATTTACTGGGTTGAAACCGCATTCCCCACTTCCTAGCCCAGCTACCCAATTTGTCGATACCATACTGAAGTTTCACTGTATCTTCCGAAGTTTTTTTTTATTTCTCGGTAGCAAACACAGTCATCAGCGAAGAGCCTTATTTCTGAATCTATTTCCTGTGAGATGTCATTTATGTAAAGGGAGAAAAGAAGTGGACCAAGAACCGTCCCCTGTGAGACCTCAGACAGGACAGGGGCCCAGTCAGATTTACTTCCAATAACAACCATTCGTTGCTCTCTATGGCATAGAAAAGCGTCAATCCATTTTACAGTATTTCCACAAATGCCATATCCAATAAGTTTTCTTTTCAGAAGCTCATGAGGAAGTGTATCATTCCAAGATGAATGTGTCAATTTGTCCACCATTGTCCAAGATTTTAGCCCAATCATCTATCAATGTCACAAGTTGTGTTTCACAGCTATGGTTCATTCTCAAAAACATGCTGTCTAACAGATAATAGTTTATGTTGGTCAAGGTGGGCCAGTACATTTGAACAAACAATGTGCTCCAAAAATGTGCAAGGTACACATGTGAGTGATACAGGGCGATAATTTCCGGCACAATTTTGATCACCTTTTTTGTATAATGGGCATATAGTTGCTAAAGACCATTCCCTTGGAATTTCACCCGAATCAAGTGACTGTTGAAAAAGGTGTGCGAAAACCGGACCTAATTCAACTGCAAGTTCCTTTAGGACTGGGATGCAAATCATCAGGTCCTGATGCTTTAGAGGGGTTCAGGTCTTTCAGAAGTTTGATTAGCTACAACAATGTTCTCCATGAACGGGGCCGCCCTTTCAAGCAAGGGAACCTGGTTGTGCTCTTTTTGTTGAACACATCAGTGAACTGACAGTTTAATTCCTCAGCTTGCTCTGCCTCAGTTTCAGTGATGCCTGTTCCATTTTTTTTTTTTTCAATGGGGAATATCTTGGGTGTCCTTCTTTTGACCATTAATGTACCGATAGAAATCTCCAGGATTGGACTTAATGTCACCAACCAAGTTATTCACATACGAATCATGCCGAGTCTTAATATCAGCCTTTATTTCCCGTCTCAGACCCTGGAACTTTGACCAAATTTTAGTACTGCCTTTGCGTGAGTCTTACTTTTTCTGCGAATTTTTCGCCTGATCTCAGATGTGATCCAAGGGACAAAAGATTTCGATTTGCTCAATTTTGAGGGGATGTGTTTATCTGCTGCAAGTAATATGGTAAAAATTTTCTTGTACCGACCGAGAACTAGAATGACGGTTGAAATATTGTTTCTTTTGCAAAGTTTTGTGCATCCTTCCTCATAGATTCAAAATCACCTTTCTGATACAAATACACCTTCCTCCTAGGTTTCTTTTGTGGGGGCAGGAAACGCTTTGATGTTGCTGCTATCATGTCACGGTCACTTAATTTGTCCGGGGAGTGGACATCTTGAAATTGGCCAGGCAGAGTTGAAAGAATCAGATCAAAAGTCTTCCTCCCGAGTTGCAAAGTGCACTAATTGTTCCAAGTTATGATCATTCACGATGTCAATCAATATGTGTCCTTCTGACTGACTTAACAAAGAACCGTTTTTGTTAAGTCTGTCCGGCCAAGATATGTCTCTCAAGTTGAAATCACTCAAGACGTGAACCGAGGGGAGCTTCTTACCCTTATGCTGTTCCCTGACAAGGGCTAGTTGTATTCGAAACAGTTGAAAGTCTTCAGCAGAGCTGCCAGGTTGACGATACCAAGATGCAATAAAATGATATTTGTTTGCCATCACTTTTATCCAGACTGATTCCGAATCGTTTTCCAAGTCTGTTAAGGGCGTATGGGTTATGTCCTCATGAACAAGTAGCATCACCCCACCTCCATGGAGGTTTCTGTCTTTCTTGTAGACATTATATGGGCTCCGCCAAGCGATTTTGGTACATATCGCCTATGCGAGCAGCGAAGGTTCAGGCGAGCCTGCGCATCCGCGCAGTCTCGCCAGAACCTTCGCTGCTCGCTCATACAAGCAGTGAATCAAGAGGAACCTTCAGACAGAAAGCCATATCCCTGGCCCCTCTGAATGACTGAGCATGCGCAGTTAAAATTTGTCATGACGGAATGCTCGAAGACCCAAATTCGCTTGGCGGGGCTCATATAAGGACAAGTTTCAGGGAAAAGGTGTGAAGTTGCAATGGTACTGTCAATGTTTGTCTCCTGGATGGCCACCACGTGAGGGGTGTGAATGTCTAGAAACGCTGTCAATTCCAATATTTTGCCACGTATGCTGTTTATATTAACCCATATATGACAATGGAATCTTCCATCATATAAATTTGGAGTTGTCCATTTTCAATTATAGGGGTGTCAGATTTGTTTTGTTTAATTTAAGTTGTACAAAAATGTATGTTCTTTGAGCAAACAGTGTAGACCCAGATCAGACGCCGCGTTATGCGGCGTCTGATCTGGGTCTACATTGTTTGCCAACGTCCCAAAAAAGGGCCACTAGGCATATATGGGTTAATGCTCACAAGTTTTAAACCATTTTTGGGTCCAATTGATTCTGTTGTAAACCAAGTCGCTGTTTCTCTTTCTACCAGAGAGGGGTTCAAAGCTATTTTGGTTTTCCAAGTTCACGTTTTCAACAAAGAAAGAGTCTGAAAAGTTGAAGAATTCACACTTTGGGCAAACCCATGTGCAGTTTGAATTTTCTACCATGGTGGTACTCGTGTGCGGTCGGTTTAAGCTATGCGTGGAAGCATCATGCAGCCCATCTATTCCATAAAGCCCTTATGGGCGGGGGCCGTCGGGCCACATGTGAGACGCCAAGTTCTGCAACTGCAACGGAAGGTCAGGTGTTTTCTCCGGTTAAACCGGTTTTCGCCCACCTCTGTTTAACGATCGGTGCAAAATAAGTGAATAATCCTTAAAGGGGAAAAACACTTCGGACTGAATGGATATAACCGACATATTGTGCACTATTTTTACAAGCAAATCAACTTTTATGACATCCTGTATGCTTACAACCCAGCAGGCACACGTCGCTAGGACAACGTCAAATCAACGTCGGTGCAACGTCATGACGTTGCACCGACGTTGATGTGACGTTGTATTAACGTCATGACGTTGTACCGACGTCGATGTGACGTCACTATTACGTCATGTGCCTGCTGGGAAATTTACTGAGTCCCTCTGAAAATGGGGAAAGAATTTGCTCCTCAGAAGCAAATTCTTTTCTTTCAGAGTGAACCAACATTGATACAGGGGACAAAACATTTAAAACAGTTGCCGCCTCTGAAGATGTATTAAGTCCCCTTAATGAAGCTTTTTACACCGTTACTCGTGTGGTATATAGATCACTTCATCTTAACTATATTTACATTTCCAGTGTAAAGCCTAATGTAAACCTATAGAAAACAATATAGTTAATCCTTCCATGAATGCATCGAATCACATGATTTTCAGTGACGTGAAGTGACGTCCGTCTAAACCATTGTTCTCTGCGACCTGAATGGCCACTGGTGCAGCTGTTTGTAGCAAGACAACGTGTTAATGTTTTTCATCGTTAAAAGTTTCCCCTATTCGCCCAGTGATGATGTGTTAGGAATGTAAATGTAAGGATAAAACTTATTTTTTTTTCTGCTGTTCAAGAAAATAAAAACGACACCGGGTCGCTAGCAAGTTTACATGAACCTCTTCGGGCTTCATTTACTTTGCAGGCGACCCACTGCTTTAACAGCAGAAAAATAAAATTCATTTCTTAATGGACGATTTTGTTTGTTTGACTTGAGGTATAACGTCCCCGTCAACACTGTAGAGTTCATTTTGGAGACGTTGCTTCCAATTTTGTGGGACTTTTACCCAACATTGAGATGAAATGACATCTCAAGCCCAGTCGCCCGATGAAACCAATAGGGTCTATTAGCATGGACGGTCCGACTCGCACCGCGATTCCTGGACAGGCTTAGATCCTCTAAGCGGTTTACCAGTACTAGTGTGCGGGCCGGATTCAGCTCTGCTTGGAAGCATCATGCAGCCATATATTTCTTCAAGCCACTATGGGCGGGGGCCGTCTTAATTGACGGTGAATAGATACACGCAACATAGTTTGCGCCTTTGTTACAGACTCCCTGGTCCTGTTCACTGACCCCCACCCATCAGCCAACGGAAAATGAAAGGAAAACATTGCTACTCAGGTGCTGTTTTTTTTTTTTTTTTTTTTTTTGGTTTGCTACTCAGTTTTTTTTTCTTCTTTTTCTTTAAAACACTGTCAACATTGCCTGGGGGACCAAATGCTTGAGTGTGTATTCATACATATACTTCCTGTTTACGTTCTGTCAACACACCCGTGCGACATTGTGTGGCTTCGGTAAAACGTCTCCCTGCCCTACATCATAGTGTATATTATATTTTCTTGTCCATTTGGATCATTGATTCCATTGTGGAATTTTGAAAATATCTGAGGGTCACTGATGAGGCCTAATTGGCCGAAACTAGCTAGTCTGGCCCAGAAAACATGTACACTCCATATTTTTTACTTCTGCGGTGTGTTCCTTGCTTTCAAAGGATAACCCTTTTACAGAACATATTCAATATGACTACTTTTTCTGATAAAAAAAATATATTTTTCTTATTTATACTGCAAACATAGATTGTGGGTGCTCGTTAGAACCGCCTCATCGAGGCGGTTCTAACGAGTACCCATAACCTATGTCTTGGAGCAGAAATAAGAAAAATAATGTTTACCCCTGTAAACCCCAGTTTTCTCTATATAAACTGGGGTTTAGGCACGGACTTGTTCACGTGATGCATGCAGAACAGGGCGGGAAATATGTATATGCCCAGTGCCGGGATGATAATAGGGCTGACTCTTAGTCATTAGGTTTCTCGCCGCTGTGCGTTCGAGCCTCGCTTGCGTCACATGTAAGTCGCCTTACTCTGCAACGAATGGTCAGGTGGTTTTTCTCACCCGGCACGCCGTGTTCGCCCAACTCTAATGAACGATCGTCTTGAAATATGTGAAATAATCTTGAAAGGGCTGTAAAACCAAACCAAATAAATAAATAAATAAATAAATACCTGGTCCCATTTGATCAAAATATCGTTAACGAGTTCGCAAATATTAAACTACTCTAGTAAGCCCTGGTACATGTATGTTTGCTGGAAAATTGCATTTGCAAAAGCTACTCACGTTATTAGCAAAGTTTTAACGACATGTTTGCCTGGTTTGTTTGTTTGTATTGGAGTTAAACGGTCCAGTCAACACTATTTAGGTCATTTTTGAGCCGGTCAGTTTCCCTATCCAGACTTTTCCTACGTAAACGGATAACCAGTACAGTGCACATTCTTTCGCCAGAAACTGACAACAGCCCTTCTTGAATCAGCGGAAGGGAGGGATGGACCGTAGAGAAGATTTCATGATCAATCTCCACGAAAGAATGTTGCCGATCCCGGCGGGTATCGAACCCGCGTCCTTCAAGTCACCAGTCAGACGCGCATCCGACTGAACTGCCGAGGCCGGCATATGATTCGCCAAAGTCTCGTTTCATTATTTCATATGAAATGACCACTCGTGTAAGTTCCTCTATTATATAATTCTGACCCCTTGAATACCACTTTTATATTGTAAAACTGGGGTTGGCAGGGGTAAACTTTTTGTCTTATTTCTGCTCTAACACATAGATTGCGGGTACTCGTTAGAACTGCTCTAAAATAAAGATTGTGTGTACTCGTTAGAACCCCATCCGCGAGGCGGTTCTAACGAGTCGTTCTGCTGTAAAATATATAGAATTGTGGGTATTCGTTAGAACCGCCTCCATGAGGCGGTTCTAACGAGTACCTACAACCTATAATGTAGAGCAGAAATAAGAAAAATATCACAATATTTCATCTTAAAATTTTCGTGTTTTTTTTTATTGGAGGTAAAGTTTAAAATGCATTTGTATAGGTGAGTTTTCGTAATAAATAAAAGGTGTCCAAGGCCGTGTTAACAACACCGTCATAAACCCCTTTGTTATTTGATTAGGGTTCATTTTAGGTTTAATGTCCTCGTCAACTCTGTAATGGACATTTTTGAGACGTTGCTTCCAATTTTGTGAAACTTTTTCCCAACATTGAGATGAAATGACATCTCAAGCCCTGTCGTCCAATGAAACCAATAGGGTTTATAAGCGTGGACGGGCCGACTCGCACCGCTTTGCCTGGGCAGACTTAGATCCTGTAAGCGGGTTACCAGTACTCGTGTGGAGGTCTGTTTCAGTTCTGCGTGGAAGCATCATGCAGCCCATATATTTCTGCAAGCCCCGATAGGCGGGGGCCGATTAGCTTCTGAGAATGTAATAACGCCATGTAATAAATTTGTTAATCAACTACTGAATTAAAAATGCAAATTAGTTAGATACGCCCCGTAACGTTACATGTACGACGTCATTAACAACATCGCTTTTACTAAAAGCGGAATATTGGCATTTTTTTTTATATATAAAACAATCGTGAATAAAATGTTTAAAAAATATATGATATATAGAATCTTGCATTCGTGTAAATGTACTTATTGAATTTATTAAATTCGTTGAGTGAGTGAGTGTTTCAGTTTTACGTCTCACCAACAGCTAAGGTCATACGGAGGCGGGACCTCGGTATAAGGATTAAGGACTCATCCGAAAGTCTGGAGAAGCTCGCGATCGATCCTGCGACCCCTGGTTTACAAGGCGAGTAGCACAACCACTATACCACAGAGGCTTCTAATTAAATTTGTTCAGGAAAAGTTATTAAATCCTCAACTCGTTAAATAAATTCAATTATACATGAACGACAATGTAAGATCCTCTATTTATTTCTCAAAACACTGGGTCGGGGATGGATGGGGAATTCGTTACAGCCGCAATGAAATGGTTCTAACGAGAATCCGTCTCCACAATCTATGTAAAGTAGAAAAAAGAATAATACAACAACTTTTATTCATAATCTATATAACTGGAGTTCAAATTAAGAAACAGGTCACAAATTATTTTCCGATACGCTCGTATTCCACTTTTAATACCAAGTGTAGGACAACACAATCTTTTATAGTGATGTTATCGTATTGAATGCATATGTGAGTCAACCAACTATAGATCCTGAAAAACGTAAAGGAAATATTCAGTCAAATTATATGGCACCATCAACAGTATAAAGAGCCTGTGGCGTCGGTCAGTTAATTTTAGAACCACACTTAGTCCATCTATGCAGTGAACCAGTACTGTGCACATTCTTACGCCAGTAACCTAGAAGCATTGCGAAAATATGCTTATATAAATCTGACCCCCCTACAGTGGAGCTCACTTTTATACAGTAAAAATGGGCTTTGTTTTCATATTTCTGCTCTAAAATATAGATTGCAGTTACACTTTAGAACCGCCTCATGCTCTAAAATATAGATCGTGGGTACTCGTTAGAACCGCCTCGAAGATTGTACCCACAATCTAAATTTTGAGCAGAAATAAAAAAGTCCCATTTTTTCATGTGTTTTTTTTTCGGTGGCAAAATTTACAATCATCACGAAAACACGCCTATATAATTTTGACCCCTTGAACCCCACTTTTACATAGTGAAACTGGGGTTTACAGGGGTAAATCTTATTTTTCTTATTTCTGCCCCAAAAATATAGATTGTGGGTACTCGTTAGAACGGCCTCGATGTGGCGGTTCTAACGAGTACCACAGTCTATATTTTGAACAGAAATAAGGAAAATATCACAATTTTTCACCTTAAAATTTTCGTTTTTTCGGCGGTAAAGTTTACAATTTATTTGTATAGGCGTGTTGTTTGGAATGTAAGTTATATGCCTCAGGTTGAAGATGAGGGATATTCCATGATCTATTTCTATAACCTTAACAATACAGGAGCAGGCGGGAATAAGCCCTGGTTCTGGATACCTGTCATACGCGCATCCGACTGCGTCACTTCAGGAGCCAGATGCGCAGTCTGATCTGAGCCTGGGCTGCCCGCTGTTTTCAGAAAGCGTTGCGGGTTATATACATCTATTGTCTAAATTCTTCACACAACGTATACTGAATTAACAGAAGCGCTCAAACAAGATAGGTAAAAATACCAAATGAGCACGTTTTGTTCCTTTCATTCTAGATGCTCTTAGTCATAATAAAAGATGAAAATAATCATGTTTAATTGCTCTCTTTCTTCTTGCTTTTGATTTTACGTCCCTTTCAAGATTATTTCACTCATATCGAGACGATCGTTAATCAGAGGTGGGCAAAAACCGGAGTACCCGGAGAAAAACCACCTGACCTTCCGTTACAAAACCTGACGTCTCACATGTCAGCATCAGCGCTCTTATCCACTAGGCCACGAAGGTCCGTTTTTTTTTGCGTTTAGTTGTTGGGCTACTATATGTTGGGAATTCGGACAAGTTCGAGTCTCTAACACGTCCTCCAGCCCCTTTTGTTGGCAGTGTCCATATCACAGAAAAAAATCCACAATAAGAAAGGACATCAACTGTCCGTATATCAAATCCCAATCAAACAGGAAGTGTTGTGATTTACATCATCAAAACAAGTCCGTGAAATGAACACCCTTCTAAACCCCACTTTAGACAGAGAAAACTGGGTTTTACAGGGGCATACATTATTTTGCTTATTGCAGCTCCTGGATAGTGGTTGCGGTTACTCGTTAGAAGCGCCTCATTGAGGCGGTTTTAACGAACACTCACAACCTATGCTTTCAGTATAAATAAAATATCACACATTTTCATGGGAAAAGTAGCCGTTTTGGAGATGTGAAAGAATGCACAATGTCACACACCCCGTCACACATCGTAACATGTACCTCCGCCATTAGCTCCGTTATGTGCGGGCCAATCGGGATGCACTCCGCTGGAGTAAACGCCTTTGAAGTAATGGATACATGGTTTTGCATAATCGATACCATTGGCTGCAAAACTGTCTATCACTTGGTAAAGCCCTGCCTCCGTGTGGCCATGGACATGGCAAGTTTGAGGAAAGAACGAGATCTGACATGGTGAATCCTGAAATGAGATACATCTGCATGAAATATCACAAATATCATGACATCACGAAAACACTCCCATATAATTCTGACTCCTTTGAACCCCACTTTTATATAGTAAACCTGGGGAAAACATCACGAAAACACACCTATATAATTTTGAACCCCTTGAACCCCACTTTCATACAGTAAAACTGGGGTTTACAGTGGTAAACCTTATTTTTCTTATTTCTGCTCTAAAAATAGATATTGAGTAACCACAATCTATATTTTGAGCAAAAATAAGAAAAAAATACCACGATTTTTCTTCTTAGTATGTTCATTTTTTCGGCCGTAAAGTTTGCAATGTATTTGTATAGGCGTGTTTTTGTAATGCCTTACTTTTCACAATTCTGCTGTAGGTACTCGTTACAACCGCCTCATCAAGGCGGTTCTAACGCTCTAAAACATAGATTGTAGATACGTGTTACAACCGCCTCAAGGCGGTTCTAACGCTCTAAAACATAGATTGTAGGTACGCGTTACAACGGCCTCATCAAGGCGGTTCTAACGCTCTAAAACATAGATTGTAGGTACGCGTTACAACAAGCCTCATCAAGGCGGTTCTAACGCTCTAAAACATAGATTGTAGGTACTCGTTACAACCGCCTCATCAAGGCGGTTCTAACGCTCGAAAACATAGATTGTAGATACGTGTTACAACCGCCTCAAGGCGGTTCTAACGCTCTAAAACATAGATTGTAGGTACGCGTTACAACGGCCTCATCAGGGCGGTTCTAACGCTCTAAAACATAGATTGTAGGTACGCGTTACAACGGCCTCATCAGGGCGGTTCTAACGCTCTAAAACATAGATTGTAGGTACGCGTTACAACGGCCTCATCAAGGCGGTTCTAACGCTCTAAAACATAGATTGTAGGTACGCGTTACAACGGCCTCATCAAGGCGGTTCTAACGTTCTAAAACATAGATTGTAGGTACGCGTTACAACAAGGCGGTTCTACCGAGTATCCACAATTTATGTTTTGTGCAGCAATTAGAAAAGTATCTCAATTTTTCATCTAAAAAAGTTCGTTTTTTTTCGCGGTAAAATAATAAATATTTTTGAAAAACATTATACAGTTAAATTAAGGCAAAAATCTTTCTTTGCATCGGATTAACAAGTCCGTGCAATGAACACCCCTCAATACCCTACTTTATATAGAGAAAAGTTAGGTTTACGGGGATGTCCATTATTATTCTTAGTTTTGCTCAAAAACATAGACTGTTGGTAGTCGTTAGATTTGTTTTGTTTGGTTTGAAGTTAAACGTCCTTGTCAACACTGTAAATGTCATTTTGGAGACGCTGCTTCCAATTTTGTGTGACTTTTACATCTCAAGCCCTGCCGCCCAATGAAACCAATGGGGATTTTTATGCAGGCGTCACACTGTCCCGAAAATGACACCAGATGGCCATACGAATATGGAATTTTGAATTTCGCGCGAAGATTTCTCCGAACATGGTCAACAGCCAATCTCTAGCCGAAGCAAGTACGATGCATACAGAAGGTCACACGATTGCATCCGAACCACATACGAAGGCAACACGGAGATGTGGTTTTTTATTACGAAGTTTACCCGCAGGCCAAACGAAGGCAACACGACGGATTCACGACGTCGTATTGAGAGTACGATGCGTTCGAACTAGGTCCCGAAGACGACACGTGACCTCCCGATGTTATAAAACCTTCGGCCGACCGTTTGAAATTCATTTGATGATCGGAGAGTACACAGTACATTTCAACTCTCTTAAATTTGATTCAACTTAAAACCAATTTAAAATGCCACCCAAAGAGAAGACCACTTTTTCAGAGAGACTTGGTTTATAGGACAATAAGATCTGCTCATCTTGTTCTCTAAGGTGCATCAAAAGAAGCAATGCTGCTGCCTTCTTCTTCCTGGTTGTCGCATCATCAAAGTATGCTATTCAGCAGGAACGGAATTGTGAATAATTATTATGACTGAAGCTTTGGGAGTTACACAAGCCTATGCTCTGCAGAGTTGCTCATCAGGAATGACTGAGGAAGATGCTCTGGGGTTGGCCTTTTATATGTCTACGTTACCATACACATTGGTATCGCTTGAGATACTCAAATTCAGCTGTCTTCGTCGACACCGTGGTCCAATCTCAATGTCATCGTACTATAATACGATGGCTACACGACGTCATTGCGAGGGTTTCACGTAGTCGTATTGCCTTCCTAAGACAATCGGACGACTTCTTGTTTCCTTCGTATTATCTTCGTGAGGCGTAAAATGCCCGAGAGCACCGATGATCACACGAAGAAAAGACGAAGATTACACGATTTGACAAGATGCCCCCACGATGGCCTTACGAATGGCAAGATGGACAAACGAATTCAACACGAAAATGAACCTTCGCAAGGCCTTCCGGCAATTTTTTGGCATGCCAAAGATTTTGCCGCCGCTCACGAAGTTGCTGCCGGAGCCTCAGAAAATCCACCGGTGATCATACGATGGCTTAAGATGTCCTCACGAATGGCCCGATGTTTTCACGATCAGAGCCGAATTAGAACATTTCCTTTATCGTGTTTCCATCTGGTGTCAATTTCGGGACAGTGTGACGCCTGCATTAAGCATGGACGGGCCGACTTGCACCGCATTGCCTGGGCAGGCTTAGATACTCTAAGCGGTTTACCAGTACTCGTGTGCGGGTCGGTTTCAGCTCTGCGTAGAAGCATCATGCAGCCCATCTATTTCTTCAAGCCCCAATGGGCGGGGGCTATGGTAGTCGTTAGAACCGCCTCCACAATCTATATTTGGACTAAAATAAGAAACAACATCACGAAAACACACCTTTATAATTTTGTCCCCATTCAATCCCACTTTTAAACAGTAAAACTGGCGTTTACAATGGTAAACCTTATTTTTCTTATTTCTGCTCTAAAATATAGATTGTGGGTACTCATTAGAACCGCCCCGATGAGGCGGTTCTAACGAATACCCACAAAATCGAGGCGGTTCTACCGAGTACCCACAATCTATATTTTACAGCATAATTTAGAAATTTTTCACAATTTTTCATCTTAAAAGTTTCGTTTTTACGGCGGTAAAGTTTACAATGCATTTGTATAAGTGAGTTTTCGTAATGCACGGAACATTTTATATAAATTATGCTAGTTCTTGAATTATCAAAGACTCCGTTATAGTGCACAGGTGTGTTATCGTAATGGTATTTTCTACACACAGTGTCCTCTTAAGGTAAGCGATCACCTTTGGTGGTTTCATCCACACGCACTCGCTTTGGGGTTTATCAACATGCCCACAATTTGGGGGTTATCCACAAGCCAACCGTTTTTTTATCCACAAGCCAACCTTTTTCGGTTTATCCATACACTCAGCTTTTCGGCTTATCTACACGTCTATCCCTCACGCCAAACCTTTGGGGTTTATCCACATGTCCACCATTTGGGCATTATCAACACACCTTTGTCGTCCCTAACCATCGGGACTTGAAGAAAGAGATTGGGCTGCATGATACTTTCATACAGAGCTGAAACCCGTCCACGCACATGAGTAATGGTTAACCGCTTAGAGGCTCCAAGCCTGCCCAGGCAAAATGGCACGAGTCGGACCGCCCATGCCGCGATGATATAAACCCTTTTGGTTTCATTGGGCGCAGGGCTTGGGATGTTATCTAAGTGTCGGGTAAAAGTCACACAGACAGGAAGCAACGTCTACAAACTGACCTAAATAGTGTTGACGTGGACAAACCCAAAATCAATCAAATCCACACGCCGTTAGGTTATATACACGTCCCCTCATCTTTGGGATTTATCAACAAGTACACCATTCGGGGTTAATCGACACGCCCAACCGTAAAGATCTTGTTGTACTGTCTGCAAACATAGCTAAGGCAGAGCAAAGAGGAAAGACAGAGACTTAATCGACCGCGCAAAGGGAAAAAGCTCATTTGTGTCAAGAGTACTCTAATCTGCCTACACAACTGCGCAGCCTTATAAGAGACTTCGCTGTGCACTTATCAGAAGGATGTTGACTTTTAGGGTCGATTGTTTGTCAATCGAACCAAAGTTATAAAGTGCAAGTAGCTCTTCAGTGCTAAAGTCCACGTGACTATCACTGATTTGTGGGAAATCCAGGTAACTTATTTATAGAAAATAGCAGCGTTAAATTCGTTGCAGGGAGGTCAGCGTATTGCGTAAATGGAATCTGGAATGGAATCATGGGTTGGGCTTTGCAAACATTGAAGACCCAGGTCATATGCCGCAGAATGTGGCGCCTGATCAGGGTCTACAACGTTTGCTTAAAAAATGGAATTTAACGGTTTAAAGAAACTGTGTAGTTGTATGTCCGCAATACGAGAACACGCCTATTCAAATGTATTGAAAATTTTACCGCCGAAAAAAATAGAAAATTTTCCGATAAAAATTATGATATTTTTTTTTATTTCTGCTCAAAATATAGATTGAGAATAAACTTTAGAACCGTCTCATCGAGGCGGTTCTAACAAGCACCGACAATCTATATTTTAAAGCTGAAATGCGAAAAATAAGGATTACTCCTGTAAAAATCGACCGTCGACCCACACGTACTCTCACTGCTGTAATTAATGCAGGCAGCGGGGGCTATATTTCGATCGAAGTGGTGAGCAGACCGATCTCTTGTTTTCACCGAGCGCATCTACGCGAATGCCCTGTTCGTTTATCGCGGTCCAAATGCGAATGAGTGAAAAAGAATGAAAGGACATATCCAAGCCAGAACTTCCCATTGACAAGTCCCTGTATTACCCTTGTAAGCCCACACTTTCTTTGCATACGTACAAGTGTGAACTTAGATTGTGAGTACTCATTAGAACTGCCTCATCGAGATGCTTCTAATGAGAATTCACATTCTAGAACAAAGATTGTGAGCGGTTCTAATGAGTATCCACAATCTACATGTTGAGGAAAATATACAGTAAAATTCCGCTATTAAGACCACCTAAAATTAAGACTTATTCTGTTATAAAAAGCTTATTTAGAAGGACGCAGTTATTTTTACTTCGTGTATCTTCACAAAGTGTCCTCAGTACAGGGACCACCTTTGGGACTGTTCAAAAGTGGTCTTTAAGACCACTTTTGAACAGTCCCAAAGGTGGTCTTAATATTGGAATTTTACTGTATTTAAAATCACCTGAAACTTTTACTACTTCAAAATATGTATGAAAGGCACTGTTTTAGTACACGGGTTTAATCGCACCCAGATGCCGAACGTTACACAAGCTAAACAGCGTACCTTATTTGTGTAGAAGGTTACAAAGATCTTCTTGCCCTGAGACTTGGCGTACTCATATCCAGCAAGCTTTAGTCTATCAGATATTGCTGGAAAGATGATGTAGGCCACCTTGAAAAAACAAAAAAGAAACAAAAATATGGGTAGTCGGTACTGCCCGGAAAGTAATCATCTCAAAACCTTTTGACAGGGCAATGATAGTGTGAGTCAAAACGGGCGTTTGTGACCCTCTGACCTTGTTGCATTACACACTCACGTTCACAGCACGCTTATAACAGTGATGCATAATTAAGTTTGTGTAAAGTTTCTAATTTTCATGCCAATGATATTTTCTATGAATATTTGCGATATTTTGCACATTCGAACAAGAAAGGGTCCAAACAAACAAAAATGATACATAAGCTAGACAGACTGACCAACTGACCCACCGAGGAAGGAAGAAAGAAATGCGGACGCACGCACGCATGCACCAACACCCATCCATCCATCTATACACATAATTCAAACAATTATCGGCCCCGCCCATCTTGGCTATAAGGAATAGATACGCTGCATGATGCTTCCACGCAGAGCTGAAACCGACCGCACACGAGTACTTTTAACCGCTTAGAGGATCTAAGCCTCAAAGCCTGCCCATGCAAAGAGGTACGATTCGGACCGTTTATTAGGCCCCCGCCGATCGGAGCTTGAAGAAATAGATGAGCTGCATGTTGCTTCCACGTAGAGCTGAAACCGACCGCACACGAGTACTGGTAAACTGTTTTGAGAATCTAAGCCTGTCCAGGCAAAGCGGTGCGAGTCGGACCGTCCATGCTTATAAACTCTATTGGTTTCATTGGGCGACAGGGGTTGAGATGTCATTTCAGCTCAATATCGGGTAATAATCCCACACAATTGGAAGCAGCGTCTTCAAAATGACCTATACAGTGTTGACGGGGATTTAAACCTCAAATCAAACAAACAAATTGCAATAAATTATACTATCAAAGGTCTACAACGACATATTTTTCTATGCGAAATGCACTCACTCATTAGAATCCCCTCAATGAGACGTATTGACTTTGACTCGTCTCGATGAAATTACTTGAGTCAGAACCTTTTCGATGAGAATCGCCTCAAAAATACAACTTTGTTTGTTTGAGTTGAGGTTTTATTAATGTCATTTTGGAGACGTTGCTTCCGATTTTGTGGGACTTTTACCCGGCACTGAGATGAAATGACATCTCAAGCCCTACCGCCCATAGAAACCGCTAGGGTTTAAGGAGTGGTCCGACTAGCATCACTTTTCCTGGGCAGACTTAGACATAAGCTATTTACCAGTAATCAAGTTCTGTCGGCGCGATACAACTTTGAATAGAATCGCCTAGGTGAGACTACTAGGGAGTTTAAAACATTCAATGCAGTGTCGCCATTATTCTTTCAGACCTTGCGATATGAATAACTATCAGTATCTTGCCAAGAACAACTTTTTCAGAGCCCAGAGGAGTTTGGGCCTTTATACAATAGAACTGCTATGGCTCGAACACCGATGGGTCGTTTACCATGGTTGAGTCGAGTTCATTCTTGAGCCCCTAGGGAAATCCTCTATATAAGAAACAGTTGGGGATAATTTATGAGATTCTCCGTTCTTATCTTGCAAATGTATGTTGTGTGTACACATTAAAATCGCCTCGATGAGCCGATTCTGAGTACATACATCAAACATTTTTATTCTAGAACACCGAAAAGATGTCCAAAAGTATCTCGTTATGCCTCCTCCTGACAGTTACCCTCGGCTGATTGAACCACCCGGGCTATCCCGAACATATGTTCGAGGTCCCAAAGGGTTTGCCTCCGCCCATCGGGGCTTAAAGAAATATTTGGGGTGCATGTTGCTTCAACGCAGAGCTGAAACCGACAGCACACGAGGCTCTAAGCTTGCCCAGGCAAAGCGGTGCGAGTCGGACCGCCCATGGTTATAAACCCTATTGGTTTCACTTGGCGACAGGGCTTGAGATATCATTTCATCTCAATATCGGGTAAAGGTCCCACAAAATTGGAAGCAACATCTCCAAAATGACCTATACAGTGTTGATGGGGGCGTAAAACCTCATTTCTTGCATAAATATCTATGCGCATGGCTGTTTGAAGCCATTGTCAAATGGACCAAAAGCCGTGCTCAAACAGTAAAAATCATGTTCAAATCATGAAATTCGCGTGATGTTTGAACATGGATTTAGAGCCTGTGCAGGGAGAACCATCCACTGTGCAGGTTAAAGATCCCTAATTACATGATTACTGTGTAGGCTTTCTTCCTGCAAAACCTGGAGTGTATATAATATACACCTGCGGAAATGGTCAAAATGTGACCGACGCAGTATCAGAAGATAGATAGATAGATAGATAGATAGATAGATAGATAGATAGATAGATAGATAGATAGATAGATAGATAGATAGATAGATAGATAGATAGATAGATAGATAGATAGATAGATAGATGTCACAAGACGGGCCTTGGATTGTTACCTAACGATTATCGCCCTGAACGCAGCGTTTTTTTTGGTTCTATGATGCCGTCAGATGGTTACTAAGTAAGAACGAAATTGTAAACAACATCCTGAACTGGCCGCCATGTTTGTTCGCTGGTCGCATTTGAAGAGTTTATATGGAATTTATATGGAGCTTTTGGGCGTTTTCGTCAAAATTTGCTGTGGGAATCGTAAGTTATGCAAGAACAACGACCAACCATGGTTATTTCATTGCATTAACATTTGCCGGATCTCTCGGAAGATATTTGAACATTCGGCCTAGCGGCCTCATGTTCAAACAGCTTCCTCGGGACCCGCGAATGTCAATGCAGTTGATCAAAACAAACAAAGGTCCCAAACGTGTTCGACCCATTGAAGTTCGACTGTAAATTGTTGTATGAAGAGCTACATCTATTCATGTAAAAAGACCTGACCTGCACGTCAATGCTATCGAATATGTCAATCATGTGATGACTAGCACTTTGTGTCTTGCCGTTCCACGTGATCATGTCATTTCCGGCGGCACCACACTGCCCCCAATTCCAGCTGACCGAATAATGAGTTAGCAATTTTCCTGTCTGCTGTTTCCCGGCTTCAATCACAACATTCATCAGGTTGTCAAGGTAACGAGTTCGTGTTGTGTCATTAGCACATTTTATCCCAGCGTATGCCTCATTGTTGACCGCGACGCCGTCCAGTCTTTCGTCTTGAGAACCTGAAACAAATAGGATGATCCATGCAGGCATGCAACATTGTCTCAACGTTACATTAGCGTTTTCAACATAGATTCAACGTAACCACGGGGGTAATACCATTTTCTTTACTGTGTTGTCGACCGAGCCGGTACTGTGTAAAGCTGCTGTCGACCGAGAAATACGGTTTTCGACCGAGCAGTACGGATGTCGACAGAGGAGGGTAGTCGATAAATTCGCTCTAAATGTGTTATTTTTATGTATGTCTGTCCACTTTTGTGGTGTCAAATCGTTTGTGAAATAGTTTGCTGTTGTTCCAAGTGTTTTGGAAGTCTGACTAATAGCCTGTTTTGACGCTGAGCGGAATTAAACGGGAAAATATATAAAATAAGTACTTCCGGGGAAATGCGTGGCTCTTATCCAGTGTCATGGAATATCGAGGACGAAATGATGCAGATACATCATTAACATACGCGATAACCTTTTATTTGTGTGTCAACATGTCTTTATATGCATCTTTGGAACTGTTTATAGTTTCATCGATACGGCTGTCGATGAAGTGAAATTTTGCGGGGTACAGTTGTCGACGTTACTGGGTACGGATGTCGATGATTCAACGAGAGTGTAAGGACAGATTTACTGGAAATTAACCCCAGTTAAACAATAAAATAACTGTTGCATTCTTCGTCAGGCTTTGTTTGTTTGTTTGAAATGGCTAATTGATAAACTATCGTTGCTTTGTTTTGTTTGTTTGATTTGAGGTTTAACGTCCCCATCAACAGTGTAAAGGTCATTTTGGAGACGTTTCTTCCAATCAAACCTGAGTACCCGGAGAAAAACCACCTGACCTTCCGTTGCAGAACTTGTCATCTTACATGTGACCCGAGCGAGGCTCGAACCACAGCGGTGAGAGACCTAATGATCAAGAGTCAGCGCTCGTTACCACTAGGGCACGGAGGCCCGTTGTTAGGGTTTTGAGCTCAGAACTTCAAGCGCATGTGCAGAGACGAATATTTCTCAACAAATGCCATGACAAACAGTAGGGTTGATCAGCAGACATTACGAAAACATGCCTATTAAAATAAATTGAAAATTTTACCATAAAAAACAAAAATGAAAATTTTCAGAAAAAAAAAAAAATATCTGATACTTTTTATATTTCGGCCTAAAAAATAGATTGTGTGAACGCGCGGTTCTAACAAGTACCCAGAACCTATGTATATGAGCAGAAATATGAAAAATAAGGTTTACCCCTGTTTTTTATTTGTTTGATTTGAGGTTTAAAGTCCCCGTCAACGCTGTAAAGGTCATTTTGGAGACGTTGCTTCCAATTGTGTGGGACTTTTACCCGACATTGAGATGAAATGACATCTCAAGCCCTGTCGCCCAATGAAACCAATAGGGTTTATTAGCATGGATGGTCCGCCTCGCACCGCGGTTCCTGGACAGGCTTAGATCCTCTAAGCGGTTTACCAGTACTAGTATGCGGGCAGGATTCAGCTCTGCGTGGAAGCATCGTGCAGCCCATATATTTCTTCAAGCCCCTATGGGCGGGGGCAGAGACGTTGCTTCCAATTGTGTGGGACTATTACCCGACATTGAGATGAAATGACATCTCAAGCCCTGTCGCCCAATGAAACCAATAGGGTTTATTAGCATGGACGGTCCGCCTCGCACCGCGGTTCCTGGACATGCTTAGATCCTCTAAGCGGTTTACCAGTACTAGTGTGCGGGCAGGATTCAGCTCTGCGTGGAAGCATCGTGCAGCCCATATATTTCTTCAAGCCCCTATGGGCGGGGGCGGAGGTTTACCCCTGTAAACCCCATTTTCACTATATAAAAGTGGGGTTCAAGGGTGTCAAAATTATATAGGCGTGTTTTCGTGATGAGCTCCTTTCCCGACTACCCAAAATTCCTGAGCAGAAAAAAGCTCTTCAGTCCACGTGACTATCACAGACATGACCGAATAACTTTTTAATGACAGATTCCATCTGTCTATTCTTGCTGTGCTGCACGTTTAAAGTAATTCAGGCTTTTTCTTCCGGCTTTGACCGCCATAGAAATATGAGTCCGCACAAAATGTAGTCCGGTTTGGCGCAGTAATCAAAATTGTACAAGCGAATTAGTTATCCTGTAAGCGTAATACAAACTTTTAAAGCAGACGACTTGACGATTCAGCATATCATATGGATCAGCCGCATCATGCGACGAAGACTGTATACCCAGATCAATGCGGCGTCTGCTCAGGTTTTACACTGTTTTCTTTCAGTGCTGTCAATATTTAATCCTTAAAAACCAGCCTGCTATTGGACTAGATCAGCTGTAGACAAGAATATTAATGGGTTTTCTTTCTGAGTTTCGAGGTCAAGTTTAGGTCAGTTGCAACTAAGGTGTATATTGACTTTGCGTGGAGAAATTGAAAAGAAAGGCTGTCCCTTTCAACCCTGGAATACGGTACAGATACTTAGTGTAATTCTAGGTGCCATATATTCAGCAGAATGGACGAACCCAACTTCAGGGATGGAAGAGTGCACTCCAGAAACCCAAGACAGTGAATAAATCAAAGCACTGACAACACTCATGCCGATTGTCTCTAAATGCAGGCTGGTCATGAACGGGGACTTGTACTGATTTGTTTAAACTTAAAATGTTAGTAACTAATGCAAAAAAGTGTATAACAAGATCAGCACCGTGTTGTGTGGCTTTTGAACTGAGTTTACATTGTTTGCCAGATCCAACATTTGATTCATGTGCAGATTTTACAGATACCACTTACACGTGCCCAACACTGACAAACGACGCGGCTATGTTTGGGTTGATTGTTTGACATTCGACCCGAAGTTGATAATAAGAATAGCGCTTTAGTGCTAATGTCTATGTGACTTTCACTGACTTGTCAGAATAACTTTTTGTCTTGTAGAAAGACAGTGAGATCGGGGTATTCCATAAGATGGAAGAGGGTTATCCTGGAATCATAGGGTGAGCTTGGCAAACAGTGTATACCAAGATCAGACGCTGCCGAACGCGTCTTCTTATCAAAATCTTCACTATTTGTTTGGAATTTCAGAGTTAAATGAAACAGTTTATATCTCAGCCCAGGCCTATTACTCCAACCTACACCCACACTCTCAGTGCCTTGATTCTGAAACCAAACGATTACAACACACTTAGGCACCATGCCTTTAAGCTAAAAAGGTTAAATCAATCAACCGTGGCGTCTGGTTACCAGTCCGGCCACGTCGATCCACGTGCACCACCCTCACACCAGTACGGATAGAAACCACATGTTCAGGATCAAACTTTTGATGTGTGATGTAAGGTCGTTCCTTGAAAAGAAGAAACTGAAAATTGTTCTCAAAAAAGCATTTAGTGAGAGCATATTGCAGCATTTTTCATTAAAGGATCGCTGATCGTCGCCCTTATGCGATGCACGTTTGAGAGCTAGACGTCCCTGTCGTGACCAAAGTTAACGCGTCGACACAGTACGGAACACTTACGCTAGTGCATGAAATACGTTAATTGGCGTCTAAGCGACTGACATATGCGTTTCAGTGACAAATCGCACTTCAGCGTGAATCACGCCGGTTGTCGTTTCCGGGTGTTTCGACGTACAGGTGTAAGGTATGCCGAGGCGACGCATGCGTAATAGAGCATGACATATCGGGTGAAATAACCGTAATTGTGTGGCGAGCTATTGCGTGTAGTAAGCGAACGCAGCTTAGTGTCATTAAGAACATTCAAGATCATAGGTGAGACGTGGATTGAACAGCGAGACGTTACATCAAACAAGTGCTTCGGCCTCACATGGTTCCTTTTATTTGTTTACGCTCAGAATCCGGGATATATTATTCAGCAGGATTACGAGCGGGCTCATAGTGCTGTTCTTACTTAACAATGTCTTCAAGCCCATGGAATTCATGTACTGGACTGGCCTAGCCTTTCTCCTCCGATCTCTTTCCCATAGAGTATCTTTGAGTAGAGGTGGCCACAATCGACCAGACAAAAACTGTTGCTATGGACAGTAGCATTATTAAAACTTGAATTTTAATGTTTGGTTTTGAAAACGTAAATAGTTTAAAAGTTTCTTTCAAAAATTTGAAACATCGAATGGTGTTTCATAATAGCATCGGTCTATAGACATCTGCAAACATATAATATATTGGAATTTGCAGAACTACCTTTCTAAATTTTAAGCTCTTTTTAGAAAGGTTTTCTGTAAGTTTTCACATCGTTATGATTTTCTCATAGAATCTGTCATTTCAGTGCCTTTGGCGCTTTGATGTTTTTATAGAAATCAGCCGCAGTGACTGAGGTCAAAGTGTTGTGTAAGAGGGTTATCTTGGAATCATAGGTTGGGCTTGGCAAACAGTGAAGACCCAGACCAGACGCCACAGAATGCGGCGTCTGATCAAGATCTACACTACTTAAAAATCGGATTTCAAGGGTAAATTAAGCAGTTTAAATCACAGTCCAGGACTTTTCCGACCTATAGTCAGCGACAATCGACCCACCAGTACTCTTAGTGCTTTGATTTTGCGTTTGTTATGTGTGCGCAAGTGCAATGGTTAACGCTGAGCAGAAATCGGCCGTACATGAGTAGTGGTAAACCGCTTAGTGGGTCTTAGCCTGCCCAGGCAAAGTGGTGCGAGTTGGACCGTCCGAGCATATAATGACATTTTATCTCAATGTCGGGTAAAAGTCCCACAATATTGAAAGCAGCGTCTCTAAAATGACCCATATAGTGTTGACGGGAACGTTTAACCTCCCTCAAACAAACAAACATAACCAGATAACTGTATCAACATGTTAAGATAGTTTATCAGTTGTCTGTTTGTTTGTTTGATTTGAAGTTTAACGTCCCCGTCAACACTGTAAAGGTCATTTTTGAGACGTTGCTTCCAATTTTGTGGGACTTTTACCCGACATTGAGACGACATGGCATCTCAAGACCTGCCGCCCAATCAAACTAATAGGGTTTATAAGCATGGACGGGCCGACTCGCACCGCATTGCCTTGGCAGGCTTAGATCCTCTAAGCGGTTTACCAGTACTCGTTTGCGGGTCGGTTTCAGCTCTGCGCGGAAGCGTCATGCAGCCAATCTATTTCTTCAAGCCCCGATGGGCGGGGGCTGATTATCAGTTGTCTATGTTGATATTAGAACAGTCTTTTTGTCATTCCTAACGGGGATGACATGTTGGTTTTCACTGGGCAATGTCTTGACATGTCCCGTGCTCAGCTGTATTTGAAACAAAAGTCACCTATCAGCGGTAATATGGTTTCTAATAAGTTGTTTGGAATTGTGGGTATACAAATGCTGACGGGTGGTCAATGTCAGTATGGTCGTCGTGATTTCCTCACCAGATGTAGTTTTGCAGCCAGTGTCGGACCCTGGATACCACAACGCAGAACTGTTCAAGACCGCTGTATCCTATAACTTGTCTACGGAAGGCTTTCTAAGATTTTTTAAAAAGCTACACGTGTATATTTAAACGAAATTTGTAATCGGCATAATATGATTTAATAGAGAAGAAGAAGAAGAAGAAGAAGAAGAAGAAGAAGAAGAAGAAGAAGAAGAAAAAGGATATAAATCGAATTATGGATATCCATAATTCGATTAATGGATTTCATTATTTATGATCGATATGGATATCCATAATTCGAATTATGGATATCCTTAATTCGATACATGGATATCCATTATTCCTCTGATTTATGGATATCCATAATTCGAATTATGGATATCCATAATTCGATTTATGGATATCTATAATCCAGGTCGATTTATGGATATCCATAATTCGAATTATGGATACCCATAAATCACCGCTAAAGCTTTTGGTTTAATGATTTCTCCCTAAAACACGTGATTTTTTTTATTGTAAAAATCTTCAAGGTCTTCATCATCGCTGGAAGATGATGGCCGGTCAAAGGGACCTATCTGCCGTGCAGCCTTTTCAGCCCGTAAGGCTTCCAAAGCAACGGACGGCATACGCTGAAATATCGGAACCAGCCGTAAGATCTGGAAATTGAAGCAACGTCTCCAAAATGACCTTTACAGAGTTGACGGGGACGTTAAACCTCAAATCAAACAAACAAAGACTCTACTTGAGATGTATGGAGAACCAAACAGATTCAGATATATCTCCTGGCCCCCGCCCATTGGGGCTTGGAGAAATAGATTTGGCTGCATGAGCAGGAGTATTGGTAAATCGTTTAGAAGGTCTAAGTCTGTCAAAACAAAGTCGTGCGAGTCAATGGGCGACAGGGATTAAGATGTTTGTTTGTTTGTTTGTTTGTTTGTATTTGAGTTTAACGACACAGTCAACACTAATTTAGGTCATTTCTGAGCCGGTCAGTTTACCTATCCACACTTTTCCTGGGCAGGCTTATACGTAAGCAGTTAACCAGTACAGTGCACATTCTTTCGCCAGAAACTTCTTGAATCAGCGGATGGGAGAGAATGACTGTAGAAAATATTTCATGATCAATCTCCATGAAAGAATGTTGCCGACCCCGGCAGATATCGAACCCGCTTCCTCCTGATCACCAGTCAGACGCGCATCCGACTGAGCTACCGAAGCCGGCTGGATTGAGATGATAATCTCAATGAAGGCTTGATGACCAACAAAACTGGAATCAACGTCTCCAAAATGCCTTTAATAACACTGAAGGGGACGTTAAACCTCAAATCAAACAAAACATATCTCTCTCACACCATAGGCCACCACTAAGCCGGTCCGACATTACCTCCACCTCCATTCCGGCTTTTATTACACACCTAAATCGGAAATCTGACGCGAATAGTCGAGTTCCTTTCTTTTTTTCTTTTTTTTCTTTTTTTTTTGGCAAAGGGAGCAGTCATTATTCATTAGGTTTATTTGCAGAGGAGAATTATGGATATCCATAATTCGATTTATGGATATCTATAAATCAGCCGAATAATGGAAATCCATAATTCGAATTATGAATATCCATAATTCGATTAATGGATATCCATATTTCGATCTAAATTAATGATATCCATAAATCGATTTATGGATATCCATAATTCGATTTATGGATATCCATAATTCGATTTATGGATATCAATAAATCGAATAATGGATATCCATTATTCGATTTATGTATATCATTAATTCACATCGATTTATGGATATCCATAATTCTAATTATGGATATCCATAATTCGAATTATGGATATCCATAAATAATTATGGATATCCATTAATAATAATGCATATCCATAATTCGAATTATGTTTACAGAATAAATAGTGAAACGGCGCCCCATAAACACGCCTCTCAATATGTGTGTGCGTGTGTGTGTGTGTGTGTGTGTGTGTGTGTGAATTCGGGTTTAACGTCGCTTTAAACAATTTTTTAGTCATATTACGACGGTGTCTGGTTGCGACAGGGAGCACTTTTCTAGTGCTGCCTCACTGAAGTATCATGTCCCAGACACATTACATGATACCACACCCAGTCACATTATCCTGACACTGGGTCGACCAGTCCTAGCTCTACCCATAAATCTGAGTGTCAAGCGAGGAGCAGCTAGTACCATTTTTAACGACTTTGGTATGTCGCGGCCCGGGATCGAACCCGTGACCTCCCGTTCCCCGGAGCGGACACTCTACCAAATGAGCTATCGGGGCCGGTGCCTCTCAATATGAAACTTTTCGCATGAAAATACTGAATTTGCTTATTTCTGCTCTAAAAATAGATCGAAGAGGCGGTTCTAAAGAATACCCACAATCTGTTTTTGCTGAAATTGGAAAAATAATATATACGCCTGTAAACCCCAGTTTTACTATATAAAAGCTGGGTTTACGGGTGTCAATATTACATAGGCGTGTTTTCGTGATGAATGAGATGTTTGCAGAATGTGAACGGACGACGACGGATGCCGGAGCATGAGTATACTTACTTGCTGAGCGAGCTAAAAACCTAATGACCAATCTCATTGGTGACGGGCCTCCGTGGCCTAGTGGTTAAGAGCGCTGACTCTTGATCATTAGGTCTCTCACCGCTGTGGTTCGAACCTCGCTCGGGTCAAATATGAGATGCCAAGTTCTGCAACGGAAGGTCAGGTGGTTTTTCTCTGGGTACTCAGGTTTTCGCCAACAAAATTGGAAGAAACGTCTCCAAAATGACCTTTACAGTGTTGACGGGGACGTTAAACCTCAAATCAAACAAACAAAACAAAGCAACGGTATTTTTGTCTCTCAGGAGCAAATTCTTTCCTTTAAGTGTAGACCCATTTTTTAGTTGGAACGGGCCTCCGTGGCCTAGTGGTTAAGAGCGCTGACTCTTGATCATTAGGTCTCTCACTGCTGTGGTTCGAGCCTTACTCGTGTCACATGTGAGACGCCAAGTTCTGCAACGGAAGGTCAGGTGGTTTTTCTCCGGGTACTCCGGTTTTCGCCCACCTCTGATTAACGATCGGCTCGATATGAGTGAAATAATCTTGAAAGGGCCGTAAAACCACAAAGAAACCTAAACATGAATGTAAGTCAATATTCAATTTCGTTATGGCCCTTTCAAACAATTTTGAAATGTTTAAGCATTTAAACTTCAAGCGTCTGTGATCTTTCCGACATCATTCTTCAAGAGCATTTGCACAGGTTTACAACATTTTTTGCAGTTTAATTTCAATCTCATTTGGCATTTACATGTCAGTGACCAGCCTTGTAGCCTGTTATGTAAACTTAATATGGGAGAGTTAAGAATGGAGTTATCTTGGTGATTGTTTCGACTTTTAGACACCAGTTCGCACAAAACATACATTTATCTTAATGGCTCCCAGTGAAATCTGCCTTATAGTGATGATTTCAGTAATAATCATAGAATAAATCATGTATTTTAACAGCAGTAGATGAACTGTATTTTTTATATTTCGTCGACAGGCGTATCAATCAGACTAGGATACCATCGACGGTCGTATTTCTAATAATCGACATCCGTATCCCGAAACTTTTCAAAGGTCTATAAAAACTCTCAGAGTGCATGAATTATGTCGAACCCACGTTGTTGTTGAAGCGTAAATGGTAGATAAAATAGGTGTGGTATTTTATTGCTTTCCTACTTTTCATAAAGCATTAGATTAATGATATTCCGTGAAAACTGATTTTTTTCGAAAGAACCGGTATTTTATAGTGTTTTTCAGACTCGCGACTCTCTATAAGTGAACAGACAATTAACAGATTGTCTCTTTAAAACACCGACATCGTTTGTAAATGTTTAAACTAACGTTTTCGCCTCTCCAAGTGCATCAAAATCGAAGACCCTCCTCTGTCGACATCCGTACTGCTCGGTCGAAAACCGTATTTCTCGGTCGACAGCAGCTTTACACAGTACCGGCTCGGTCGACAACACAGGTATAGAAAATGGTATTACCTCCGTGGTAACGTGTTGGGTGAGTTCTCCCGGGTTTACTAAGCACAGAAGCTTTTCGTTGTTAACATCCCAGTGAGTAGTCAGAGTGTTGCCTTACTTAACATCACGAAAACATGTCTATATAATTTGGACCCCCTTTAACCCCACTCTTATATAGTAAAACAGGGGTTTGTAGGGGTATACATATTTTTTCTTATTTCTGCTCAAAAACATAGAGTGTGGGTACTCGTTAGAACCGCCTCGCCGAGGCGGTTCTAACGAGTATCCACAATTTATGTTTTGAGCAGAAATAAGAAAAATAACACAGTTTTTCATCCGAAAACTATCATTTTTCGGTGGTAAACTTTACAGTGTATTTGCATAGGCGTGTTTTCGTAATGATCTGGACTGCGGATTGGCAAATAGTGTAACCATAGAAAATGGCTTCTGATCGGATTCTACACGGTTTGCTTACAGTACGGGAATTCAAGGGTTAAACAAAACAGTCCAAGTTCCCGGTTATTTCCAACCTACCCTCGGAGACAATTTGTTTGATTTAAGGTTTAACGTCCCCGTCAACAGTATTTAGGTCATTTGCGAGACGTTGCTTCCAATTTTGTGGGACTTTTACCCGACATTGAGATGAAATGACATCTCAATACCTGCCGCCCAATAAAACCAATAGAGTTTATATGCATGGACGGGCCGACTTGCAGCAGTTTTCCTAGGCAGGCTTAGACTTAAGCAGATTACCAGTACTAATGTGCGGTCGGTATCAGCTCTGCGTGGAAGCATCGTGCAGCCCATATATTTCTCCAAGCCCCTATGGGCGGGGGCCATCCCTCGGCGACAATCGACCCACCAGTGCTGCCAGTGCTTTAAGGGGAATGGATACACCTTCAGGGGCTGCAACTCCTGCAAAAGAATGTTTGTCGCCCATGTCTGACTGAACTGGTTTTTAAGGTAACCGGGCGCAATAAGCACATAGGGACTACTCTCATGTCAACAGGGGTCAACTCTTAAGGGCAGACCCTTTTTCAGTGGGACAGGGATTATAGAAAAGCGATCAGGAAGTTGTTTTCCTGTGAAAAATGGCGGAGAACTTGCCACCTCATATGACGTCATAAAATCCCTCGTGAATATAATTGAGTAATGCAAAACATTTTGGGAAGTTCATTTTCAAATCTTTGTACCTTTGGAACCGTTTAGAATTTTTCAAAGCGGTTTGCAGTGAAACAAGACCCTTCCTTTCATTGACTTTTAAAGAGAAAAAAATCGTTGCATTTGACCTCTAAAAATAACGTGAATGGTGTAGTTCTACGACGCACAGGCGGACTAACGATTGACCTGTTGACGGTAAATCTTGTAATCGCCGACATCACGAAAACACGCCTATATAATTTTGACCCCCTTGAATCCTACTTTTATATAGTAATACTGTGTTGACAGGGATAAACTTTATTTTTCTTATTTCTGCTCCAAATTATAGATTGTTGGTACTCGTTAGAACCGCCTCGATGAGGCGGTTCTAACGAGTACCAACAATCTATATTTCGAGCAGAAATAAGAAAAAAATCACAATTTTTCATCTTAAAAATTTCGACTTTTCGGCTGTAAAGTTTAAAATGTATTTTTATAAGCGTGTTTTCGTAATGGAAGCATACACTATCACGTTATTTTGAAGACCCCACTTTATATACAAATGAGAGATTTGCGTTGGTATTTTTCTTTAATTCTTAATTGTGCTCAGTTTTCTTCATTTAAAATCATAAACGAAGATTTAAGGTACCCGTTAGAACTGCCTCAAATTGACGTTTCTGACGTGCACCTATCATCTATTGTCTGAGCAAAAATAAGTTTTGTTTGTTAATTTTGAGGTTTAACGTCCCCGTCAACACTGTAAAGGTCATTTTGGAGACGTTGCCTCCAATTTTGTGGGACTTTTACCCGATAATGAGATGAAATGACATCTCAAGCCCTGTCGCCCAATGAAACCAATAGGGTTTATTGGCATGGACGGTCCGCCTCGCACCGCGGTTCCTGGACAGGCTTAGATCCTCTAAGCGGTTTACCAGTACTAGTGTGCGGGCCGGATTCAGCTCTGCGTGGAAGCATCATGCAGCCCATATATTTCTTCAAGCCCCTATGGGCGGGGGCTGTAGAGCAAAAATAAGAAATATCGTAAAAGTTAAAACACATCACGAAAAACGCCTGTATAATTTTGACCCCTTAAACCCATATAGAAAAACGGTATACATTATTTTTCTTATTTCCGTTCAAAAACATAGTGTGGGTACTCATCACAACCGCCTCAGCGCGGCTGTTCTATGTTTTCTGCAGATATACATGTATATAAATAGCAGATTTTTTTTTATCTGAAAATTTTCATTTTTAGTGGTAAATTTTCAATATGTTTGAATAGGCGCGTTTTCTTAATAAAACACGGGTATGTTGCACAAAAGTACTTCCATTACGAAAACACGCCTATAAAATTACATTGTAAACTTTACCGCCGAAAAAAAATTCTAGATAAAAAATAACTGATATTTTTCTTATTTTTGCTAAAAAAAAATGCATTGTGAGTACTCGTTAGAACGCCCCGATTGTGTACTCACAATCTATATTTTTTAGAGCAGAAGTAAGAAAAATAAGGTTTACCCCTGTAAATAAAAATCAAAAATGAGTTCCTTTAAGAGCAATGAAAACATTCATAAGAAAGAAGATGGGTCATACTACGTAGTTTCGGCTACTAAAGCCTCATCAGTGACCCTGTAATGATCTGGCAAAGAAAGCCAGAGGAAACATACTGCAATTTTGCGAATTTCGAATAGGCAGTCGATTCAAAGACTAATATAAATCAAAATGGGGTCAAAATTATTAAAAACCTGTCTAGAATATGAGTCTAAACCAATAATTTATTTCTGATTTCTCAGAATATTCACGCTGACCTCAAAGGACCAAAAGTAAAATATAAACTGCACTATGGCTGATATACGGGGAGACGTTTTACGGCCACCACACGACACAACACCAGCTGCAGTGAAGGCAAATAAAAATCAAAAATGAGTTCCTTTAAGAGCAATGAAAACATTCATAAGAAAGAAGATGGGTCATACTACGGTTTTACTACATAAAAGTGGGGTTCAAGGGGGCCAAAATTATATAGGCGTGTTTTCGTGATGCACCAAACACAAAATAACTTACGCGTGCAAACATCATTGTAAAAGACTATATATTTTACAAGGCGTTGTTCCGAGACGGCCATGTCACTCACAGCAAACAGTCCGTATATCTTCAATCCTGGAACCTGAAAATGTTTAATCAGACTTTCATGACAAGACATCACCTGAACAAGTCCGTGAAATGAAGACCCCCCTACACCCCACTTCATATAGAGAAAACTGGGGTGTACGGGGGTATACATTATTTTTCTTATTTCTGTTCCAAGACATAGGTTGTGGGTACTCGTTAGAACCGCCTCAATGAGGCGGTTCTAACAAGCACCCACCACCTATGTTTTGGGCATTTATAAGAAAAATATCAGGTATTTTCATCAGAAAAGTAGCCATTTTTGGAGATGTGAAAAATGCACTATGTCGCACGGGAGTGTTATCATAATGTGAGCTCAAAATTACAAGAAGACTTTTAGCAAAGATATTAAAAGAATTACCGACGTATGCAGACGAGAGTTTCACAGCTGTCATCATGAGGTCACATCATTGAAAGATAAATGTACGACTGAAACATTGGGAAAAAGTTTTGCTCAAAATGAAAAATTGCCCTTTCATGGTCTCAGAGGTGTTAACAAATCTTCGTGGTCTCAGAGGTGTTAACAAATCTTCGTGGTCTCAGAGGTGTTAACAAATCTTCGTGGTCTCAGAGGTGTTAACAAATCTTCGTGGTCTCAGAGGTGTTAACAAATTTTTATGGTCTCAGAGGTGTTAACAAATTTTCATGTTCTCTGAGGTGTTAACAAATTTTCATGTTCTCAGAGGTGTTAACAAATTTTCATGGTTTTAGAGGTGTTCGAGCTAATGAAGTTCGACTGTATGTTATAGATGTGGTCTTTGCTTTTAAAGTACATGTAGCTACATATATAGTTCGAACAATTTGACCGGCCCCCGCCTATTGGGGCTCGATAAACCATTTTGATTATCTAAGCCTGCCCAGGCAAAGCGGTGCGAGTCGGACGGTCCATGCTTATAAACCCTATTGGTTTCATTGGGCGACGGGGCTTAAAAGTCCCACAATTTTGAAGCAACGTCTCCAAAATCACCTTTATAGTGTTGACGGGGACGTTAAATATCAAATCAAACAAACAAACAAACAATTTGACATGTGACTGGTGACCTCTATTATAATAATTTCACACCCGGCTGAATGCATACTTTATCTTCGCCGTTTTTCGAAGAGATCGATATTGCTATTCAATACATAGAAGTCAGTAAATGGGTCGCCGTTCCCGAGATGCCGAAAATTCACGAGAAGTTTTCGGAAAACGATCTATTAGGCGAAAACATTGAATAATTTATTCTTTGCACAGAGGTCAGTCTCTCTTTTTCTAGGCTTACATCAGGCAAACACGCCTTATTCACTTTGACCCCCTTATTCCCCACTAATATACAATAATACTGGAGTTTACAGGGGTATACATTATTTTTCTTATTATTTTTCTTATTTCTGCTCAAAACATAGATTGTGGGTACTCGTTAGAACCGCCTCGGAAATATGAAAACTATCAGGATTTTTATCTGAAAAATTCCAGTTTTGGTGGTAAACTTTTACCAATATATTTTAATGGGCGTGTTTTCGTATTGTGATTTCATATTGT
>OY757020.1:20073510-20106831 GCA_963580285.1 Lucinisca nassula | reverse complement strand
AGAAAAATGATGTATAGCTCTGTTAACCCTAGTTTTACAATATATATAAGTAAGGGGTTTAACCCATTTAGTACCAAAACGGGTACCCTGGCAAACAGTGCAGGCCCTGATCAGACACCGCATTCTGCGCATCTTATCTGGGCCTGGGCTGTTTGCCAGGGTATCCCTTTAGGGGTTTCTGGTACTGAATGGGTTAATTAACCCTTTTTGAACCGGAAACCCCTAAACGGGTACTTGGCAAACAGTGTAGGCTGAGATCAGTCCAGGGCCTCCACTGTTTGCTAAAAGTTCAGTCATTTTCCAATAAATTTGAAGAAAACACAACCTTAAACCCCTAAATTTTGAAATGGACTCCTGCTACATATAAGGAGTAAGATTCCATTTGGTACAAAGAAGTTAAACTACCAGAATGAGGTTTATTAGTTCTTGTAGGTTGCAATGGATTTATATATACACATTTAAGTCGGCCCAGGTTTGTTTGATTGATTTTAGGTTTAACGTCCCCGTCAACACTGTGTAGGTCATTTTGGTGACGTGGCTTCCAATTTTGTGGGACTCTTACCCTACATTGAGATGAAATTACATCTCAAGCCCTGTAACCCAATGAAACCAATAGGGTTCATAAGCATGGACACTCCGACTCTCATCACTTTGTCTGAGCAGGCTTAGATCCTCTTTGCAGTTTACCAGTATTCGTGTGCGATCGGTTTCAGCTCTGCGTGGAAGCATCATGCAGCCCATCTACATGTATTTCTTCAAGCCCTGATCGGCGAGGGCCAAGTCGGCCCAGGTGAAGTGGTTAGTTAAATATGACCTCAATAGTGTTGACTGGACCATAAACTCCAAACCAAACAAACTTACATATCTGTACAACTTCTTCCTGACAGTCTACTGCACACTCAAACTCTGCTTGGTCCATGTCTCATTATGTCATATCATCAAACTGCCTCATCTGAAAAGTTTAAGAGCGATTAAATAAGCTTGAAGCTTCCATCGCAATCGAGTGAGTGACTGTTTGAGTTTTACATCCCACCAACAGCTAAGGTCATACAGAGACGAGACCTCGGTTTGAAGACTCATCCGAAAGTCTGGAGAAGACGGGATCGATCCTGCGACCCCTGGTTTACAAGGTGAGTAGCGTAACCACTACACCACGGAGGCTTCTACCATCGCAATCGAACTAAAATAAATTAGTATAAAGTAAATAACTTTTGGACCTGTATCATCATCATAGCAAATATAATCCCCCGCCCATAGGGGCTTGAAGAAATATATGGGCTGCATGATGCTTCCACGCAGATCTGAATGAATCTGGCCCGCACACTAGTACTGGTAAACCGCTTAGAGGAGCTATTCTAAGCCTGTCCAGGAACCACGGTGTGAGGCGGACCGTCCATGCTAATAAACCCTATTGGTTTCATTGAGCGACAGGGCTTGAGATGTCATTTCATCTCAATGTCGGGTAAAAGTCCCACAAAATTGGAAGCAACATCTCCAAAATGACCTTTACAGTGTTGACTGGGACGTTAAACCTCAAATCAAACAAACAAAATAAGTCAAATCCATAGTATAATATGGAAAATATGAGCTTTTTAAAACCTTTTAAGATTAAAAATTTCAAAGTCTTTGACCTTGACATTCAGGTCATACATTTTGTAGGCATGGGTGGGGGTACTGCAGAAAAAAAACGTTAGAATGATATCTATCATCATACCAAATATGAACAAAATTCATCACAAAAGTTCAGGTTTTACCTGGTACAAATACCGCAGTCTTAACCGGAGTCTTTAACATAAAAAATTCTGAATGTGTGACCTTGACCTTTAGACCATGGGTGTGGGTATTACTGAATAAAACTTCGGATCTATATAAAAGGCTCAGGCCTTCTGGTTTCAGACGAGAAGGTATTTAAAGATTGTCCCTAAGTCTACATGTATGTAAAACCAAGAGCCATTTTTTTTACCCCAGAGCTATGATTTGAATAATCTTGGTAGAGATCAACCACATGAAGCTTCAAGCAAAATATCAACGACCTGGGCCTTGTGGTTTCAGCGAATAAGATTTTTAGTTTTCCATATGTAAGTCTATGTAAAACTGGTGGGGCCTGATGGTGGCCCCACTATAATTTGAACAACACAGTAGAGGTCAACCAGATGAAGCATCATACCAAATATCAAAGACGTGGGCCTTCTGGTTTCTGACAAGAAGACTTTTAAAGATTTTCCATGTATAAGTTGAAGTTAAACCAGTGGGCCCCAGGGTGGTGAATTTTTTACCCAAAGGCTATAATTTGAACAATCTTGAATCTTGATAGAGGTCCACTAGATGAAACTTCACACCAAATATCAAAGACCTGGAAAATTTTTATAAACATTTTTCCTGTAAAAGTCAATGTAAAACTAATGTGTTCCGGTTTGGGGGCATTTTTGGCACAAGGTCTATAATTTGAATAATCTTGGTAGAGGTCCACTAGATGAAGCTACACACCCAATATCAAACACATGGGCATTGGAGTTTCAGAGGAGAAAATTCTTTACGATTTTTCCGATTTAAGTCCATGTAAAACTAAAAGAGCCACGGGCTATAAATTGAACAATCTTGATAGAGGTTCACAAGACACAGCTTCAAACCAAATATCAAACACTTCAGCCTTCTGGTTTCAGACAAGAAGATATTTAAAGGTTTTCACTATGTAAGTCTATGTAAAAACCGGGTCGTTTCGCCCGTGGGTCGTTTCGCCGGGTCGTTTCGCCCTGAGTCGTTTCGCCCTTATTTTGGGGGTGGGTCGTTTCGCCCTTACCTGGTGAGTCGTTTCGCCCGTGGGTCGTTTCGCCACAATTGTATTTTAAGGAAGTGACAAACGGAATGGATGAGTAAATGGACAGATGGATGAATAAATAAATTAATAAACGGGTGAATGGAGTTGTGCGTTGGTAGATGGACGGACGTACGGATGAACGGGCGGCATTTTGAATATACAGAGATAGATAAGTTAATGAATGAATGAATGGAGAGTATTGGTAGATGGACAATCGGAAATAAATGAATGAATGAATGAATGAATGAATGGATGAAGTGATGCTTGTGTTGATGGACGGACGGACGGACGAACGGATCTGAATCTGAACTGTTCATGGTGACACGTCAAATGACACCTACGGATGGGTGATGTATGGACGGGCTCGTTTCAGAGTTCGGATAGAGAGATGCAGAGTACCGGTACACTAAATAAGCAAGTTTTCGTAATGTAAACTATTCAACAGACCAGTACGATAAGAAAGTATAAAACGTTATGCTTCTATTCCTACCCAGGTTGAGCTACAGTAGAGTCTGTATAAAAGTTAAACCAACTTTTTACACATGGCACTAAATGTGTAAAGTAGAAGTAAAACAAAGATCAGGAATCGATACAATTAACTTACTCTACCCATCAAAATATCATAATATTGATTAGTACTCTTTAAGTGACATTTTTGTAAACTTTTATTCAGACACCACTGTTTAAAAATATTTTGTTTGTTGGAATTGAGGTTTAACGTCCCCGTCAACACAATTAACGTATTAATGTAACCAGTTATATCACGTCAGTATTTGTGCAGAATGAACAACTGATAAGTAAATAAAACATCATGTTAGCAAGTCTATGCAATAACGTCCCCTCTAAACCAAACTTTATACAGAGAAAAATGGGTTTTCGCATATACTTTTTTTCTCTTATTTCTGATTCTAGAACATAGACAAATAGACGGTTTTAATCCAAAACCTATGTTTTGAACAGAAAGAAAAATATGTCACATTTTTAAATATAAACAGTTATTTTCACAGCCATAAATCTCATTTTATTGCAAAGACTTGATAACCTTATGTGAGCTCGAATATCTTTCTCAAAAAGGTGGTAGCGCAAATGCTCAAACCTGAAGACGAAGCCGTCAGTAGGTCGTCCAGCTGCACCAAACGAGGGTAAAACCATGTTTTCCGGAACTCCCAATACCCCCACCAATCCCTTTACATATCAAAACAAACATAACCTCAATCAATAGGGTTTGGAAAAAATAAGGGCGAAACGACCCACCTAATCAGGGCGAAACGACCCTCGGGCGAAACGACCCACGGGCGAAACGACTCATGGGCGAAACGACTCACGGGCGAAACGACCCGAGACCTGTAAAACCAAAGGGCCCTGGGGCGGAAGCATTTTTGGCCCAATGGCTCAATTTGAACAATCTTGATAGAGGTCCACAAGGTAAAGCTTCATACCAAATTTCAAACACCTGAGCCTGCTGATTTCAGACAAGAGGGTTTTAAAGTCTACGTAAAACCAAAGGGCCCCAGGGCGGAAGCATTTTTGGCCCGAGGGCTATAATTGGAATAATCTTGGTAGAGGTCCATTAGATGAAGCTACACACCAAATATCGAAGACCTGAGCCTTGCGGTTTCAGAGGAGAAGATTTTTTAAGTTTTCATTATAAAAATATATTTTTTGCTCCTGTGTCCTTGATATGCTATGGACCAGCACCATTTGAACAACTTTGAAAGAGGACCATCTACGGATCATTCCCGTGAAGTTTGGCCAAAATCCGACGAGTGGTTTAGGAGGAGATGTCATTTGAAGAAATTGTTTATGCACAGATGACAGACACAAAAAGTGATCCCAAAAGCTCAACTGGTCACTACGTGACAGGTGAGCTAAAAGAGGTGAAATGTCTGCACCATTCTATAAAGTTACTCTGTAAGATATTTGCGCGGGGACTGTCACTTGGTGAAGTGGAATTCCATGGAACTGATTAACGGTTTTGTCCGAAATTACATTCTATGCGAAAATAGATCACATATCAATTAAATTTGCCCCAGGTGAAACACTACAGAAGTGAAGCCACCAACTTTCAAGGAAGTGTGGTATATTCTTTATTGATATAAAGGTTCATGGTTTCAATCAAAAGCAGTCAAACCTTCAAATTTTCACAGTAATTGCTGAAAAGCTCAAGTTTATGTGGTGTGCAATCAGCTGCAGCTGTCTGGGTTACTTCCCCTTGCTTTAATGAGTAAGGCATCAGGGGACAGTTTCGCATTTGAGGGTGGACGTTTTTCAAAATATTATAGTAGGAGGGCCAATAATGGCATGGTTGCTCATAGAAATTGTGATATGTGGATATTTTTTGCCAATGTGGGCTTTTTTGCTGAGTATCTGTACTTTTATGAAATGGAATACGAAACTAAAACCCCTGCTGTCTGGATGCTGTGCAAGTTCAAGGTGCAGCGGCATATCTGAATTCACGAAGGTAGCTTTGGCACTAAAAAGTAGCTGTTTTTCAAAGAGGATTCCTGAAAAAGTTTACTGGTTATGGTATACTTTTCTGTCTATTTCTTTGCATGTGACTGAGTGTACATGACATTTCAACAGGTGCCAAGTACTGGTGTTTTGGGAGTAAATTCACAGGATCTGTCAAAGTGAGGTGGAGTCATGATTTTTTGTATGTAAAAATTAGTGGGTGGGGTAAGTGAAATGCTGCTGCTGTCAGCCTATGCAAACAGAGAAGTGTTTCTTAGGTATTCTGTTTTGATTTCATGCATGCGTGGAGCAATTTGAAACCAAAACAGAAGTTATCGCTTTCTCCAGGAGTTGTCGATAACGATTCAAAAACTTGGTGTGACGCGGACAAAAAATGCTGCGATTAACTGTCCCCTGATGCCTTAAGGGAAAACGCCAAAAATTCAAGTCATCTTTTGGGGTCTTATTCACTGCAATTTGAAAAGCTTATTATTTGTCGAATGAGAACCCGCAATGTTTTTGTGCATCGTGCAGTCCATATTTACGCAGGAAATGATACGCTATAGGTACCGTATGATTGTCCGATTTAAAGCCGACAAACAGTTTTCTTACACCAGACTGCAGCCTGTGCCCTTAAACATCTAATTCGCATACTGGGGATGGAAATATTGTTTATTTTCAAGGATTTGAATATTTTTACATCTAAATATGGCCTTAAAAAGTATAATTTATGCTAGTTTGGCTTTGTTTTTGGTCATTTTTCCCAATTTTGAATCAATTTTCCATTGGGGAAATGGGCAAAATTTTACTGAAGTCAAAAACTTGGCTCTAGTCCACACCACAGTGGCACAGGCATTCTATCAAGCATTAAAATCTACCAGAAAAAGCAATTAACAGCATTCCAAGACAGTTCAACAGGAATATTTTGAACAAAAACAGTTGTCGAGCTTGGCAAGGGCGCACAGATGATATTGGTTTTGGTGAAAAGCTTGTATGGCATCGCAATGTGTGCGCTTGTCTGAAATTACACCGCATTGATTTTGCACCAGACCATTTAAATATTTATCACAGGAGTACTTGATATGACATTTTTGCCCTAACCATCTCTGTGTAAATGTTATGACCTGTCTCATGAGCCACACTCTGTGAAAAAATAATAGGTAATTCAGTAAAAATGATGGACAGTGCCATGACCACTATAGATGCAAAGGTTGCCTCATAAACAGATCTCTAATTTGTGCTGTGCAAATGTCCAAAAAGCCTATCCAGGTCCTTAATATTAACAACAATGTCCTTTTCAGCACTGTAAGACCTTCTGTGTGTCCAAGAATGTACTTTGGACACATTATTCTGATAGGATTCTTTCTCTTTTCCAGTCTGTAGCTGGTATCTTCAGAATACTCACCAGGTCTAGCTGCTAGTTGCTGATGACAGCACATGTGCAAGTTAAGAAGTTCTTCTTATCCAAGTAAGTGTAGTTTCTTGCAGCCAGAAAGTGTTTTCTTGTGCTGACTCCATTTTATATAGTGGAGAATGACAAGGCCAGTGCAATGTTACACTCCTCCCTGATTCTTTTAAAGAGATTTTTTAGTCTGGGGCTCAGTTCTTACCTTGTAGTATGCCCCAGACTCAGAAAATAGTGCTTTGACTGTAACAAAAACACAGTAGAACCTTTCTCAAACACATTCAGAAATGAAATACCCTTTTTTGCAGTTTCTGGTATGCATAGTTGCTGTTTTATCATAACCTGTAGACTCTGTTTTGGTTGAAATTCAGCTTCAGTAGAAACCTTATGATTTTGATTGTTTTAGAGCCTGTCAGTATCTTTATCTAAGCCAGTTATCTGATAAGAAATGACACAACTGACTTAATTGGTTTGTTCTCTCCCTTTTTCTTACCTGCAGAGGGTGTCCACTTTAGACTCTGATCAGTAGCAAAGGGGAGATAATGAATATCTCAAAGGCCCAGTCATTTTAGGAAAATTTGGGGATTTGGGGTGGGTTCTTAAGTTTACGGCCCATGTCCACCAATTCAGTCATTTAGGGCCAGTGCTATCAGTTACATGTTTTACATCAAACATCACTGTTTACATCCCTATTCACCACATTGCTGTGTATCATCAAATGACATCTCCAGAAAGCATCGTCCATCATGGACTTAGTGCGCAATTCTCCGAATTGAATCTGGCCGCTCTTCAGTATTAATGAAATTCCAAAAGGGCTATGAAAGCAACAACATGTATTTTAGTCAACACTTTTTTATTTGTTTTTATTACAAATAGGCCAAATTACAATGTGGGATCAACAACAGCTGAAAATCAAAGAAAACTTCCAAACTTAAGGCATCAGGGGACAGTTTCGCATTTGAGGGTGGACGTTTTTCAAAATATTATAGTAGGAGGGCCAATAATGGCATGGTTGCTCATAGAAATTGTGATATGTGGATATTTTTTGCCAATGTGGGCTTTTTTGCTGAGTATCTGTACTTTTATGAAATGGAATACGAAACTAAAACCCCTGCTGTCTGGATGCTGTGCAAGTTCAAGGTGCAGCGGCATATCTGAATTCACGAAGGTAGCTTTGGCACTAAAAAGTAGCTGTTTTTCAAAGAGGATTCCTGAAAAAGTTTACTGGTTATGGTATACTTTTCTGTCTATTTCTTTGCATGTGACTGAGTGTACATGACATTTCAACAGGTGCCAAGTACTGGTGTTTTGGGAGTAAATTCACAGGATCTGTCAAAGTGAGGTGGAGTCATGATTTTTTGTATGTAAAAATTAGTGGGTGGGGTAAGTGAAATGCTGCTGCTGTCAGCCTATGCAAACAGAGAAGTGTTTCTTAGGTATTCTGTTTTGATTTCATGCATGCGTGGAGCAATTTGAAACCAAAACAGAAGTTATCGCTTTCTCCAGGAGTTGTCGATAACGATTCAAAAACTTGGTGTGACGCGGACAAAAAATGCTGCGATTAACTGTCCCCTGATGCCTTAAGGGAAAACGCCAAAAATTCAAGTCATCTTTTGGGGTCTTATTCACTGCAATTTGAAAAGCTTATTATTTGTCGAATGAGAACCCGCAATGTTTTTGTGCATCGTGCAGTCCATATTTACGCAGGAAATGATACGCTATAGGTACCGTATGATTGTCCGATTTAAAGCCGACAAACAGTTTTCTTACACCAGACTGCAGCCTGTGCCCTTAAACATCTAATTCGCATACTGGGGATGGAAATATTGTTTATTTTCAAGGATTTGAATATTTTTACATCTAAATATGGCCTTAAAAAGTATAATTTATGCTAGTTTGGCTTTGTTTTTGGTCATTTTTCCCAATTTTGAATCAATTTTCCATTGGGGAAATGGGCAAAATTTTACTGAAGTCAAAAACTTGGCTCTAGTCCACACCACAGTGGCACAGGCATTCTATCAAGCATTAAAATCTACCAGAAAAAGCAATTAACAGCATTCCAAGACAGTTCAACAGGAATATTTTGAACAAAAACAGTTGTCGAGCTTGGCAAGGGCGCACAGATGATATTGGTTTTGGTGAAAAGCTTGTATGGCATCGCAATGTGTGCGCTTGTCTGAAATTACACCGCATTGATTTTGCACCAGACCATTTAAATATTTATCACAGGAGTACTTGATATGACATTTTTGCCCTAACCATCTCTGTGTAAATGTTATGACCTGTCTCATGAGCCACACTCTGTGAAAAAATAATAGGTAATTCAGTAAAAATGATGGACAGTGCCATGACCACTATAGATGCAAAGGTTGCCTCATAAACAGATCTCTAATTTGTGCTGTGCAAATGTCCAAAAAGCCTATCCAGGTCCTTAATATTAACAACAATGTCCTTTTCAGCACTGTAAGACCTTCTGTGTGTCCAAGAATGTACTTTGGACACATTATTCTGATAGGATTCTTTCTCTTTTCCAGTCTGTAGCTGGTATCTTCAGAATACTCACCAGGTCTAGCTGCTAGTTGCTGATGACAGCACATGTGCAAGTTAAGAAGTTCTTCTTATCCAAGTAAGTGTAGTTTCTTGCAGCCAGAAAGTGTTTTCTTGTGCTGACTCCATTTTATATAGTGGAGAATGACAAGGCCAGTGCAATGTTACACTCCTCCCTGATTCTTTTAAAGAGATTTTTTAGTCTGGGGCTCAGTTCTTACCTTGTAGTATGCCCCAGACTCAGAAAATAGTGCTTTGACTGTAACAAAAACACAGTAGAACCTTTCTCAAACACATTCAGAAATGAAATACCCTTTTTTGCAGTTTCTGGTATGCATAGTTGCTGTTTTATCATAACCTGTAGACTCTGTTTTGGTTGAAATTCAGCTTCAGTAGAAACCTTATGATTTTGATTGTTTTAGAGCCTGTCAGTATCTTTATCTAAGCCAGTTATCTGATAAGAAATGACACAACTGACTTAATTGGTTTGTTCTCTCCCTTTTTCTTACCTGCAGAGGGTGTCCACTTTAGACTCTGATCAGTAGCAAAGGGGAGATAATGAATATCTCAAAGGCCCAGTCATTTTAGGAAAATTTGGGGATTTGGGGTGGGTTCTTAAGTTTACGGCCCATGTCCACCAATTCAGTCATTTAGGGCCAGTGCTATCAGTTACATGTTTTACATCAAACATCACTGTTTACATCCCTATTCACCACATTGCTGTGTATCATCAAATGACATCTCCAGAAAGCATCGTCCATCATGGACTTAGTGCGCAATTCTCCGAATTGAATCTGGCCGCTCTTCAGTATTAATGAAATTCCAAAAGGGCTATGAAAGCAACAACATGTATTTTAGTCAACACTTTTTTATTTGTTTTTATTACAAATAGGCCAAATTACAATGTGGGATCAACAACAGCTGAAAATCAAAGAAAACTTCCAAACTTAAGGCATCAGGGGACAGTTTCGCATTTGAGGGTGGACGTTTTTCAAAATATTATAGTAGGAGGGCCAATAATGGCATGGTTGCTCATAGAAATTGTGATATGTGGATATTTTTTGCCAATGTGGGCTTTTTTGCTGAGTATCTGTACTTTTATGAAATGGAATACGAAACTAAAACCCCTGCTGTCTGGATGCTGTGCAAGTTCAAGGTGCAGCGGCATATCTGAATTCACGAAGGTAGCTTTGGCACTAAAAAGTAGCTGTTTTTCAAAGAGGATTCCTGAAAAAGTTTACTGGTTATGGTATACTTTTCTGTCTATTTCTTTGCATGTGACTGAGTGTACATGACATTTCAACAGGTGCCAAGTACTGGTGTTTTGGGAGTAAATTCACAGGATCTGTCAAAGTGAGGTGGAGTCATGATTTTTTGTATGTAAAAATTAGTGGGTGGGGTAAGTGAAATGCTGCTGCTGTCAGCCTATGCAAACAGAGAAGTGTTTCTTAGGTATTCTGTTTTGATTTCATGCATGCGTGGAGCAATTTGAAACCAAAACAGAAGTTATCGCTTTCTCCAGGAGTTGTCGATAACGATTCAAAAACTTGGTGTGACGCGGACAAAAAATGCTGCGATTAACTGTCCCCTGATGCCTTAAGGGAAAACGCCAAAAATTCAAGTCATCTTTTGGGGTCTTATTCACTGCAATTTGAAAAGCTTATTATTTGTCGAATGAGAACCCGCAATGTTTTTGTGCATCGTGCAGTCCATATTTACGCAGGAAATGATACGCTATAGGTACCGTATGATTGTCCGATTTAAAGCCGACAAACAGTTTTCTTACACCAGACTGCAGCCTGTGCCCTTAAACATCTAATTCGCATACTGGGGATGGAAATATTGTTTATTTTCAAGGATTTGAATATTTTTACATCTAAATATGGCCTTAAAAAGTATAATTTATGCTAGTTTGGCTTTGTTTTTGGTCATTTTTCCCAATTTTGAATCAATTTTCCATTGGGGAAATGGGCAAAATTTTACTGAAGTCAAAAACTTGGCTCTAGTCCACACCACAGTGGCACAGGCATTCTATCAAGCATTAAAATCTACCAGAAAAAGCAATTAACAGCATTCCAAGACAGTTCAACAGGAATATTTTGAACAAAAACAGTTGTCGAGCTTGGCAAGGGCGCACAGATGATATTGGTTTTGGTGAAAAGCTTGTATGGCATCGCAATGTGTGCGCTTGTCTGAAATTACACCGCATTGATTTTGCACCAGACCATTTAAATATTTATCACAGGAGTACTTGATATGACATTTTTGCCCTAACCATCTCTGTGTAAATGTTATGACCTGTCTCATGAGCCACACTCTGTGAAAAAATAATAGGTAATTCAGTAAAAATGATGGACAGTGCCATGACCACTATAGATGCAAAGGTTGCCTCATAAACAGATCTCTAATTTGTGCTGTGCAAATGTCCAAAAAGCCTATCCAGGTCCTTAATATTAACAACAATGTCCTTTTCAGCACTGTAAGACCTTCTGTGTGTCCAAGAATGTACTTTGGACACATTATTCTGATAGGATTCTTTCTCTTTTCCAGTCTGTAGCTGGTATCTTCAGAATACTCACCAGGTCTAGCTGCTAGTTGCTGATGACAGCACATGTGCAAGTTAAGAAGTTCTTCTTATCCAAGTAAGTGTAGTTTCTTGCAGCCAGAAAGTGTTTTCTTGTGCTGACTCCATTTTATATAGTGGAGAATGACAAGGCCAGTGCAATGTTACACTCCTCCCTGATTCTTTTAAAGAGATTTTTTAGTCTGGGGCTCAGTTCTTACCTTGTAGTATGCCCCAGACTCAGAAAATAGTGCTTTGACTGTAACAAAAACACAGTAGAACCTTTCTCAAACACATTCAGAAATGAAATACCCTTTTTTGCAGTTTCTGGTATGCATAGTTGCTGTTTTATCATAACCTGTAGACTCTGTTTTGGTTGAAATTCAGCTTCAGTAGAAACCTTATGATTTTGATTGTTTTAGAGCCTGTCAGTATCTTTATCTAAGCCAGTTATCTGATAAGAAATGACACAACTGACTTAATTGGTTTGTTCTCTCCCTTTTTCTTACCTGCAGAGGGTGTCCACTTTAGACTCTGATCAGTAGCAAAGGGGAGATAATGAATATCTCAAAGGCCCAGTCATTTTAGGAAAATTTGGGGATTTGGGGTGGGTTCTTAAGTTTACGGCCCATGTCCACCAATTCAGTCATTTAGGGCCAGTGCTATCAGTTACATGTTTTACATCAAACATCACTGTTTACATCCCTATTCACCACATTGCTGTGTATCATCAAATGACATCTCCAGAAAGCATCGTCCATCATGGACTTAGTGCGCAATTCTCCGAATTGAATCTGGCCGCTCTTCAGTATTAATGAAATTCCAAAAGGGCTATGAAAGCAACAACATGTATTTTAGTCAACACTTTTTTATTTGTTTTTATTACAAATAGGCCAAATTACAATGTGGGATCAACAACAGCTGAAAATCAAAGAAAACTTCCAAACTTAAGGCATCAGGGGACAGTTTCGCATTTGAGGGTGGACGTTTTTCAAAATATTATAGTAGGAGGGCCAATAATGGCATGGTTGCTCATAGAAATTGTGATATGTGGATATTTTTTGCCAATGTGGGCTTTTTTGCTGAGTATCTGTACTTTTATGAAATGGAATACGAAACTAAAACCCCTGCTGTCTGGATGCTGTGCAAGTTCAAGGTGCAGCGGCATATCTGAATTCACGAAGGTAGCTTTGGCACTAAAAAGTAGCTGTTTTTCAAAGAGGATTCCTGAAAAAGTTTACTGGTTATGGTATACTTTTCTGTCTATTTCTTTGCATGTGACTGAGTGTACATGACATTTCAACAGGTGCCAAGTACTGGTGTTTTGGGAGTAAATTCACAGGATCTGTCAAAGTGAGGTGGAGTCATGATTTTTTGTATGTAAAAATTAGTGGGTGGGGTAAGTGAAATGCTGCTGCTGTCAGCCTATGCAAACAGAGAAGTGTTTCTTAGGTATTCTGTTTTGATTTCATGCATGCGTGGAGCAATTTGAAACCAAAACAGAAGTTATCGCTTTCTCCAGGAGTTGTCGATAACGATTCAAAAACTTGGTGTGACGCGGACAAAAAATGCTGCGATTAACTGTCCCCTGATGCCTTAAGGGAAAACGCCAAAAATTCAAGTCATCTTTTGGGGTCTTATTCACTGCAATTTGAAAAGCTTATTATTTGTCGAATGAGAACCCGCAATGTTTTTGTGCATCGTGCAGTCCATATTTACGCAGGAAATGATACGCTATAGGTACCGTATGATTGTCCGATTTAAAGCCGACAAACAGTTTTCTTACACCAGACTGCAGCCTGTGCCCTTAAACATCTAATTCGCATACTGGGGATGGAAATATTGTTTATTTTCAAGGATTTGAATATTTTTACATCTAAATATGGCCTTAAAAAGTATAATTTATGCTAGTTTGGCTTTGTTTTTGGTCATTTTTCCCAATTTTGAATCAATTTTCCATTGGGGAAATGGGCAAAATTTTACTGAAGTCAAAAACTTGGCTCTAGTCCACACCACAGTGGCACAGGCATTCTATCAAGCATTAAAATCTACCAGAAAAAGCAATTAACAGCATTCCAAGACAGTTCAACAGGAATATTTTGAACAAAAACAGTTGTCGAGCTTGGCAAGGGCGCACAGATGATATTGGTTTTGGTGAAAAGCTTGTATGGCATCGCAATGTGTGCGCTTGTCTGAAATTACACCGCATTGATTTTGCACCAGACCATTTAAATATTTATCACAGGAGTACTTGATATGACATTTTTGCCCTAACCATCTCTGTGTAAATGTTATGACCTGTCTCATGAGCCACACTCTGTGAAAAAATAATAGGTAATTCAGTAAAAATGATGGACAGTGCCATGACCACTATAGATGCAAAGGTTGCCTCATAAACAGATCTCTAATTTGTGCTGTGCAAATGTCCAAAAAGCCTATCCAGGTCCTTAATATTAACAACAATGTCCTTTTCAGCACTGTAAGACCTTCTGTGTGTCCAAGAATGTACTTTGGACACATTATTCTGATAGGATTCTTTCTCTTTTCCAGTCTGTAGCTGGTATCTTCAGAATACTCACCAGGTCTAGCTGCTAGTTGCTGATGACAGCACATGTGCAAGTTAAGAAGTTCTTCTTATCCAAGTAAGTGTAGTTTCTTGCAGCCAGAAAGTGTTTTCTTGTGCTGACTCCATTTTATATAGTGGAGAATGACAAGGCCAGTGCAATGTTACACTCCTCCCTGATTCTTTTAAAGAGATTTTTTAGTCTGGGGCTCAGTTCTTACCTTGTAGTATGCCCCAGACTCAGAAAATAGTGCTTTGACTGTAACAAAAACACAGTAGAACCTTTCTCAAACACATTCAGAAATGAAATACCCTTTTTTGCAGTTTCTGGTATGCATAGTTGCTGTTTTATCATAACCTGTAGACTCTGTTTTGGTTGAAATTCAGCTTCAGTAGAAACCTTATGATTTTGATTGTTTTAGAGCCTGTCAGTATCTTTATCTAAGCCAGTTATCTGATAAGAAATGACACAACTGACTTAATTGGTTTGTTCTCTCCCTTTTTCTTACCTGCAGAGGGTGTCCACTTTAGACTCTGATCAGTAGCAAAGGGGAGATAATGAATATCTCAAAGGCCCAGTCATTTTAGGAAAATTTGGGGATTTGGGGTGGGTTCTTAAGTTTACGGCCCATGTCCACCAATTCAGTCATTTAGGGCCAGTGCTATCAGTTACATGTTTTACATCAAACATCACTGTTTACATCCCTATTCACCACATTGCTGTGTATCATCAAATGACATCTCCAGAAAGCATCGTCCATCATGGACTTAGTGCGCAATTCTCCGAATTGAATCTGGCCGCTCTTCAGTATTAATGAAATTCCAAAAGGGCTATGAAAGCAACAACATGTATTTTAGTCAACACTTTTTTATTTGTTTTTATTACAAATAGGCCAAATTACAATGTGGGATCAACAACAGCTGAAAATCAAAGAAAACTTCCAAACTTAAGGGAAAACGCCAAAAATTCAAGTCATCTTTTGGGGTCTTATTCACTGCAATTTGAAAAGCTTATTATTTGTCGAATGAGAACCCGCAATGTTTTTGTGCATCGTGCAGTCCATATTTACGCAGGAAATGATACGCTATAGGTACCGTATGATTGTCCGATTTAAAGCCGACAAACAGTTTTCTTACACCAGACTGCAGCCTGTGCCCTTAAACATCTAATTCGCATACTGGGGATGGAAATATTGTTTATTTTCAAGGATTTGAATATTTTTACATCTAAATATGGCCTTAAAAAGTATAATTTATGCTAGTTTGGCTTTGTTTTTGGTCATTTTTCCCAATTTTGAATCAATTTTCCATTGGGGAAATGGGCAAAATTTTACTGAAGTCAAAAACTTGGCTCTAGTCCACACCACAGTGGCACAGGCATTCTATCAAGCATTAAAATCTACCAGAAAAAGCAATTAACAGCATTCCAAGACAGTTCAACAGGAATATTTTGAACAAAAACAGTTGTCGAGCTTGGCAAGGGCGCACAGATGATATTGGTTTTGGTGAAAAGCTTGTATGGCATCGCAATGTGTGCGCTTGTCTGAAATTACACCGCATTGATTTTGCACCAGACCATTTAAATATTTATCACAGGAGTACTTGATATGACATTTTTGCCCTAACCATCTCTGTGTAAATGTTATGACCTGTCTCATGAGCCACACTCTGTGAAAAAATAATAGGTAATTCAGTAAAAATGATGGACAGTGCCATGACCACTATAGATGCAAAGGTTGCCTCATAAACAGATCTCTAATTTGTGCTGTGCAAATGTCCAAAAAGCCTATCCAGGTCCTTAATATTAACAACAATGTCCTTTTCAGCACTGTAAGACCTTCTGTGTGTCCAAGAATGTACTTTGGACACATTATTCTGATAGGATTCTTTCTCTTTTCCAGTCTGTAGCTGGTATCTTCAGAATACTCACCAGGTCTAGCTGCTAGTTGCTGATGACAGCACATGTGCAAGTTAAGAAGTTCTTCTTATCCAAGTAAGTGTAGTTTCTTGCAGCCAGAAAGTGTTTTCTTGTGCTGACTCCATTTTATATAGTGGAGAATGACAAGGCCAGTGCAATGTTACACTCCTCCCTGATTCTTTTAAAGAGATTTTTTAGTCTGGGGCTCAGTTCTTACCTTGTAGTATGCCCCAGACTCAGAAAATAGTGCTTTGACTGTAACAAAAACACAGTAGAACCTTTCTCAAACACATTCAGAAATGAAATACCCTTTTTTGCAGTTTCTGGTATGCATAGTTGCTGTTTTATCATAACCTGTAGACTCTGTTTTGGTTGAAATTCAGCTTCAGTAGAAACCTTATGATTTTGATTGTTTTAGAGCCTGTCAGTATCTTTATCTAAGCCAGTTATCTGATAAGAAATGACACAACTGACTTAATTGGTTTGTTCTCTCCCTTTTTCTTACCTGCAGAGGGTGTCCACTTTAGACTCTGATCAGTAGCAAAGGGGAGATAATGAATATCTCAAAGGCCCAGTCATTTTAGGAAAATTTGGGGATTTGGGGTGGGTTCTTAAGTTTACGGCCCATGTCCACCAATTCAGTCATTTAGGGCCAGTGCTATCAGTTACATGTTTTACATCAAACATCACTGTTTACATCCCTATTCACCACATTGCTGTGTATCATCAAATGACATCTCCAGAAAGCATCGTCCATCATGGACTTAGTGCGCAATTCTCCGAATTGAATCTGGCCGCTCTTCAGTATTAATGAAATTCCAAAAGGGCTATGAAAGCAACAACATGTATTTTAGTCAACACTTTTTTATTTGTTTTTATTACAAATAGGCCAAATTACAATGTGGGATCAACAACAGCTGAAAATCAAAGAAAACTTCCAAACTTAAGGCATCAGGGGACAGTTTCGCATTTGAGGGTGGACGTTTTTCAAAATATTATAGTAGGAGGGCCAATAATGGCATGGTTGCTCATAGAAATTGTGATATGTGGATATTTTTTGCCAATGTGGGCTTTTTTGCTGAGTATCTGTACTTTTATGAAATGGAATACGAAACTAAAACCCCTGCTGTCTGGATGCTGTGCAAGTTCAAGGTGCAGCGGCATATCTGAATTCACGAAGGTAGCTTTGGCACTAAAAAGTAGCTGTTTTTCAAAGAGGATTCCTGAAAAAGTTTACTGGTTATGGTATACTTTTCTGTCTATTTCTTTGCATGTGACTGAGTGTACATGACATTTCAACAGGTGCCAAGTACTGGTGTTTTGGGAGTAAATTCACAGGATCTGTCAAAGTGAGGTGGAGTCATGATTTTTTGTATGTAAAAATTAGTGGGTGGGGTAAGTGAAATGCTGCTGCTGTCAGCCTATGCAAACAGAGAAGTGTTTCTTAGGTATTCTGTTTTGATTTCATGCATGCGTGGAGCAATTTGAAACCAAAACAGAAGTTATCGCTTTCTCCAGGAGTTGTCGATAACGATTCAAAAACTTGGTGTGACGCGGACAAAAAATGCTGCGATTAACTGTCCCCTGATGCCTTAAGGGAAAACGCCAAAAATTCAAGTCATCTTTTGGGGTCTTATTCACTGCAATTTGAAAAGCTTATTATTTGTCGAATGAGAACCCGCAATGTTTTTGTGCATCGTGCAGTCCATATTTACGCAGGAAATGATACGCTATAGGTACCGTATGATTGTCCGATTTAAAGCCGACAAACAGTTTTCTTACACCAGACTGCAGCCTGTGCCCTTAAACATCTAATTCGCATACTGGGGATGGAAATATTGTTTATTTTCAAGGATTTGAATATTTTTACATCTAAATATGGCCTTAAAAAGTATAATTTATGCTAGTTTGGCTTTGTTTTTGGTCATTTTTCCCAATTTTGAATCAATTTTCCATTGGGGAAATGGGCAAAATTTTACTGAAGTCAAAAACTTGGCTCTAGTCCACACCACAGTGGCACAGGCATTCTATCAAGCATTAAAATCTACCAGAAAAAGCAATTAACAGCATTCCAAGACAGTTCAACAGGAATATTTTGAACAAAAACAGTTGTCGAGCTTGGCAAGGGCGCACAGATGATATTGGTTTTGGTGAAAAGCTTGTATGGCATCGCAATGTGTGCGCTTGTCTGAAATTACACCGCATTGATTTTGCACCAGACCATTTAAATATTTATCACAGGAGTACTTGATATGACATTTTTGCCCTAACCATCTCTGTGTAAATGTTATGACCTGTCTCATGAGCCACACTCTGTGAAAAAATAATAGGTAATTCAGTAAAAATGATGGACAGTGCCATGACCACTATAGATGCAAAGGTTGCCTCATAAACAGATCTCTAATTTGTGCTGTGCAAATGTCCAAAAAGCCTATCCAGGTCCTTAATATTAACAACAATGTCCTTTTCAGCACTGTAAGACCTTCTGTGTGTCCAAGAATGTACTTTGGACACATTATTCTGATAGGATTCTTTCTCTTTTCCAGTCTGTAGCTGGTATCTTCAGAATACTCACCAGGTCTCAGAATACTCACCAGGTCTAGCTGCTAGTTGCTGATGACAGCACATGTGCAAGTTAAGAAGTTCTTCTTATCCAAGTAAGTGTAGTTTCTTGCAGCCAGAAAGTGTTTTCTTGTGCTGACTCCATTTTATATAGTGGAGAATGACAAGGCCAGTGCAATGTTACACTCCTCCCTGATTCTTTTAAAGAGAATTTTTAGTCTGGGGCTCAGTTCTTACCTTGTAGTATGCCCCAGACTCAGAAAATAGTGCTTTGACTGTAACAAAAACACAGTAGAACCTTTCTCAAACACATTCAGAAATGAAATACCCTTTTTTGCAGTTTCTGGTATGCATAGTTGCTGTTTTATCATAACCTGTAGACTCTGTTTTGGTTGAAATTCAGCTTCAGTAGAAATCTTATGATTTTGATTGTTTTAGAGCCTGTCAGTATCTTTATCTAAGCCAGTTATCTGATAAGAAATGACACAACTGACTTAATTGGTTTGTTCTCTCCCTTTTTCTTACCTGCAGAGGGTGTCCACTTTAGACTCTGATCAGTAGCAAAGGGGAGATAATGAATATCTCAAAGGCCCAGTCATTTTAGGAAAATTTGGGGATTTGGGGTGGGTTCTTAAGTTTACGGCCCATGTCCACCAATTCAGTCATTTAGGGCCAGTGCTATCAGTTACATGTTTTACATCAAACATCACTCTTTACATCCCTATTCACCACATTGCTGTGTATCATCAAATGACATCTCCAGAAAGCATCGTCCATCATGGACTTAGTGCGCAATTCTCCGAATTGAATCTGGCCGCTCTTCAGTATTAATGAAATTCCAAAAGGGCTATGAAAGCAACAACATGTATTTTAGTCAACACTTTTTTATTTGTTTTTATTACAAATAAGCCAAATTACAATGTGGGATCACCAATAGCTGAAAATCAAAGAAAACTTCCAAACTTAAGGGAAAACGCCAAAAATTCAAGTCATCTTTTGGGGTCTTATTCACTGCAATTTGAAAAGCTTATTATTTGTCGAATGAGTACCCGCAATGTTTTTGTGCATCGTGCAGTCCATATTTACGCAGGAAATGATACGCTATAGGTACCGTATGATTGTCCGATTTAAAGCCGACAAACAGTTTTCTTACACCAGACTGCAGCCTGTGCCCTTAAACATCTAATTCACATACTGGGGATGGAAATATTGTTTATTTTCAAGGATTTGAATATTTTTACATCTAAATATGGCCTTAAAAAGTATAATTTAAGCTAGTTTGGCTTTGTTTTTGGTCATTTTTCCCAATTTGGAATGAATTTTCCATTGGGGAAATGGGCAAAATTTTACTGAAGTCAAAAATTTGGCTCTAGTCCACACCACAGTGGCACAGGCATTCTATCGAGCATTAAAATCTACCAGAAAAAGCAATTAACAGCATTCCAAGACAGTTCAACAGGAATATTTTGAACAAAAACAGTTGTCGAGCTTGGCAAGGGCGCACAGATGATATTGGTTTTGGTGAAAAGCTTGTATGGCATCGCAATGTGTGCGCTTGTCTGAAATTACACCGCATTGATTTTGCACCAGACCATTTAAATATTTATCACAGGAGTACTTGATATGATATTTTGCCCATTTTTGCCCTAAGCACCTCTGTGTAAATGTTATGGCCTGTCTAATGAGCCACACTCTGTGAAAAAATAATAGGTAATTCAGTAAAAATGATGGACAGTGCCATGACCACTATAGATGCAAAGGTTGCCTCATAAACAGATCTCTAATTTGTGCTGTGCAAATGTCCAAAAAGCCTATCCAGGTCCTTAATATTAACAACAATGTCCTTTTCAGCACTGTAAGACCTTCTGTGTGTCTAAGAATGTACTTTGGACACATTATTCTGATAGGATTCTTTCTCTTTTCCAGTCTGTAGCTGGTATCTTCAGAATACTCACCAGGTCTAGCTGCTAGTTGCTGATGACAGCACATGTGCAAGTTAAGAAGTTCTTCTTATCCAAGTAAGTGTAGTTTCTTGCAGCCAGAAAGTGTTTTCTTGTGCTGACTCCATTTTATATAGTGGAGAATGACAAGGCCAGTGCAATGTTACACTCCTCCCTGATTCTTTTAAAGAGAATTTTTAGTCTGGGGCTCAGTTCTTACCTTGTAGTATGCCCCAGACTCAGAAAATAGTGCTTTGACTGTAACAAAAACACAGTAGAACCTTTCTCAAACACATTCAGAAATGAAATACCCTTTTTTGCAGTTTCTGGTATGCATAGTTGCTGTTTTATCATAACCTGTAGACTCTGTTTTGGTTGAAATTCAGCTTCAGTAGAAATCTTATGATTTTGATTGTTTTAGAGCCTGTCAGTATCTTTATCTAAGCCAGTTATCTGATAAGAAATGACACAACTGACTTAATTGGTTTGTTCTCTCCCTTTTTCTTACCTGCAGAGGGTGTCCACTTTAGACTCTGATCAGTAGCAAAGGGGAGATAATGAATATCTCAAAGGCCCAGTCATTTTAGGAAAATTTGGGGATTTGGGGTGGGTTCTTAAGTTTACGGCCCATGTCCACCAATTCAGTCATTTAGGGCCAGTGCTATCAGTTACATGTTTTACATCAAACATCACTCTTTACATCCCTATTCACCACATTGCTGTGTATCATCAAATGACATCTCCAGAAAGCATCGTCCATCATGGACTTAGTGCGCAATTCTCCGAATTGAATCTGGCCGCTCTTCAGTATTAATGAAATTCCAAAAGGGCTATGAAAGCAACAACATGTATTTTAGTCAACACTTTTTTATTTGTTTTTATTACAAATAAGCCAAATTACAATGTGGGATCACCAATAGCTGAAAATCAAAGAAAACTTCCAAACTTAAGGCATCAGGGGACAGTTTCGCATTTGAGGGTGGACGTTTTTCAAAATAATATAGTAGGAGGGCCAATAATGGCATGGTTGCTCATAGAAATTGTGATATGTGGATATTTTTTGCCAATGTGGGCTTATTTGCTGAGTATCTGTACTTTTATGAAATGGAATACGAAACTAAAACCCCGGCTGTCTGGATGCTGTGCAAGTTCAAGGTGCAGCGGCATATCTGAATTCACGAAGGTAGCTTTGGCACTAAAAAGTAGCTGTTTTTCAAAGAGGATTCCTGAAAAAGTTTACTGGTTATGGTATACTTTTCTGTCTATTTCTTTGCATGTGACTGAGGGTACATGACATTTCAACAGGTGCCAAGTACTGGTGTTTTGGGAGTAAATTCACAGGATCTGTCAAAGTGAAGTGGAGTCATGATTTTTTGTATGTAAAAATTAGTGGGTGGGGTAAGTGAAATGCTGCTGCTGTCAGCCTATGCAAACAGAGAAGTGTTTCTTAGGTATTCTGTTTTGATTTCATGCATGTGTGGAGCAATTTGAAACCAAAACAGAAGTTATCGCTTTCTCCAGGAGTTGTCGATAACGATTCAAAAACTTGGTGTGACGCGGACAAAAAAGTGCTGCGATTAACTGTCCCCTGATGCCTTAAGGGAAAACGCCAAAAATTCAAGTCATCTTTTGGGGTCTTATTCACTGCAATTTGAAAAGCTTATTATTTGTCGAATGAGTACCCGCAATGTTTTTGTGCATCGTGCAGTCCATATTTACGCAGGAAATGATACGCTATAGGTACCGTATGATTGTCCGATTTAAAGCCGACAAACAGTTTTCTTACACCAGACTGCAGCCTGTGCCCTTAAACATCTAATTCACATACTGGGGATGGAAATATTGTTTATTTTCAAGGATTTGAATATTTTTACATCTAAATATGGCCTTAAAAAGTATAATTTAAGCTAGTTTGGCTTTGTTTTTGGTCATTTTTCCCAATTTGGAATGAATTTTCCATTGGGGAAATGGGCAAAATTTTACTGAAGTCAAAAATTTGGCTCTAGTCCACACCACAGTGGCACAGGCATTCTATCGAGCATTAAAATCTACCAGAAAAAGCAATTAACAGCATTCCAAGACAGTTCAACAGGAATATTTTGAACAAAAACAGTTGTCGAGCTTGGCAAGGGCGCACAGATGATATTGGTTTTGGTGAAAAGCTTGTATGGCATCGCAATGTGTGCGCTTGTCTGAAATTACACCGCATTGATTTTGCACCAGACCATTTAAATATTTATCACAGGAGTACTTGATATGATATTTTGCCCATTTTTGCCCTAAGCACCTCTGTGTAAATGTTATGGCCTGTCTAATGAGCCACACTCTGTGAAAAAATAATAGGTAATTCAGTAAAAATGATGGACAGTGCCATGACCACTATAGATGCAAAGGTTGCCTCATAAACAGATCTCTAATTTGTGCTGTGCAAATGTCCAAAAAGCCTATCCAGGTCCTTAATATTAACAACAATGTCCTTTTCAGCACTGTAAGACCTTCTGTGTGTCTAAGAATGTACTTTGGACACATTATTCTGATAGGATTCTTTCTCTTTTCCAGTCTGTAGCTGGTATCTTCAGAATACTCACCAGGTCTAGCTGCTAGTTGCTGATGACAGCACATGTGCAAGTTAAGAAGTTCTTCTTATCCAAGTAAGTGTAGTTTCTTGCAGCCAGAAAGTGTTTTCTTGTGCTGACTCCATTTTATATAGTGGAGAATGACAAGGCCAGTGCAATGTTACACTCCTCCCTGATTCTTTTAAAGAGAATTTTTAGTCTGGGGCTCAGTTCTTACCTTGTAGTATGCCCCAGACTCAGAAAATAGTGCTTTGACTGTAACAAAAACACAGTAGAACCTTTCTCAAACACATTCAGAAATGAAATACCCTTTTTTGCAGTTTCTGGTATGCATAGTTGCTGTTTTATCATAACCTGTAGACTCTGTTTTGGTTGAAATTCAGCTTCAGTAGAAATCTTATGATTTTGATTGTTTTAGAGCCTGTCAGTATCTTTATCTAAGCCAGTTATCTGATAAGAAATGACACAACTGACTTAATTGGTTTGTTCTCTCCCTTTTTCTTACCTGCAGAGGGTGTCCACTTTAGACTCTGATCAGTAGCAAAGGGGAGATAATGAATATCTCAAAGGCCCAGTCATTTTAGGAAAATTTGGGGATTTGGGGTGGGTTCTTAAGTTTACGGCCCATGTCCACCAATTCAGTCATTTAGGGCCAGTGCTATCAGTTACATGTTTTACATCAAACATCACTCTTTACATCCCTATTCACCACATTGCTGTGTATCATCAAATGACATCTCCAGAAAGCATCGTCCATCATGGACTTAGTGCGCAATTCTCCGAATTGAATCTGGCCGCTCTTCAGTATTAATGAAATTCCAAAAGGGCTATGAAAGCAACAACATGTATTTTAGTCAACACTTTTTTATTTGTTTTTATTACAAATAAGCCAAATTACAATGTGGGATCACCAATAGCTGAAAATCAAAGAAAACTTCCAAACTTAAGGCATCAGGGGACAGTTTCGCATTTGAGGGTGGACGTTTTTCAAAATAATATAGTAGGAGGGCCAATAATGGCATGGTTGCTCATAGAAATTGTGATATGTGGATATTTTTTGCCAATGTGGGCTTATTTGCTGAGTATCTGTACTTTTATGAAATGGAATACGAAACTAAAACCCCGGCTGTCTGGATGCTGTGCAAGTTCAAGGTGCAGCGGCATATCTGAATTCACGAAGGTAGCTTTGGCACTAAAAAGTAGCTGTTTTTCAAAGAGGATTCCTGAAAAAGTTTACTGGTTATGGTATACTTTTCTGTCTATTTCTTTGCATGTGACTGAGGGTACATGACATTTCAACAGGTGCCAAGTACTGGTGTTTTGGGAGTAAATTCACAGGATCTGTCAAAGTGAAGTGGAGTCATGATTTTTTGTATGTAAAAATTAGTGGGTGGGGTAAGTGAAATGCTGCTGCTGTCAGCCTATGCAAACAGAGAAGTGTTTCTTAGGTATTCTGTTTTGATTTCATGCATGTGTGGAGCAATTTGAAACCAAAACAGAAGTTATCGCTTTCTCCAGGAGTTGTCGATAACGATTCAAAAACTTGGTGTGACGCGGACAAAAAAGTGCTGCGATTAACTGTCCCCTGATGCCTTAAGGGAAAACGCCAAAAATTCAAGTCATCTTTTGGGGTCTTATTCACTGCAATTTGAAAAGCTTATTATTTGTCGAATGAGTACCCGCAATGTTTTTGTGCATCGTGCAGTCCATATTTACGCAGGAAATGATACGCTATAGGTACCGTATGATTGTCCGATTTAAAGCCGACAAACAGTTTTCTTACACCAGACTGCAGCCTGTGCCCTTAAACATCTAATTCACATACTGGGGATGGAAATATTGTTTATTTTCAAGGATTTGAATATTTTTACATCTAAATATGGCCTTAAAAAGTATAATTTAAGCTAGTTTGGCTTTGTTTTTGGTCATTTTTCCCAATTTGGAATGAATTTTCCATTGGGGAAATGGGCAAAATTTTACTGAAGTCAAAAATTTGGCTCTAGTCCACACCACAGTGGCACAGGCATTCTATCGAGCATTAAAATCTACCAGAAAAAGCAATTAACAGCATTCCAAGACAGTTCAACAGGAATATTTTGAACAAAAACAGTTGTCGAGCTTGGCAAGGGCGCACAGATGATATTGGTTTTGGTGAAAAGCTTGTATGGCATCGCAATGTGTGCGCTTGTCTGAAATTACACCGCATTGATTTTGCACCAGACCATTTAAATATTTATCACAGGAGTACTTGATATGATATTTTGCCCATTTTTGCCCTAAGCACCTCTGTGTAAATGTTATGGCCTGTCTAATGAGCCACACTCTGTGAAAAAATAATAGGTAATTCAGTAAAAATGATGGACAGTGCCATGACCACTATAGATGCAAAGGTTGCCTCATAAACAGATCTCTAATTTGTGCTGTGCAAATGTCCAAAAAGCCTATCCAGGTCCTTAATATTAACAACAATGTCCTTTTCAGCACTGTAAGACCTTCTGTGTGTCTAAGAATGTACTTTGGACACATTATTCTGATAGGATTCTTTCTCTTTTCCAGTCTGTAGCTGGTATCTTCAGAATACTCACCAGGTCTAGCTGCTAGTTGCTGATGACAGCACATGTGCAAGTTAAGAAGTTCTTCTTATCCAAGTAAGTGTAGTTTCTTGCAGCCAGAAAGTGTTTTCTTGTGCTGACTCCATTTTATATAGTGGAGAATGACAAGGCCAGTGCAATGTTACACTCCTCCCTGATTCTTTTAAAGAGAATTTTTAGTCTGGGGCTCAGTTCTTACCTTGTAGTATGCCCCAGACTCAGAAAATAGTGCTTTGACTGTAACAAAAACACAGTAGAACCTTTCTCAAACACATTCAGAAATGAAATACCCTTTTTTGCAGTTTCTGGTATGCATAGTTGCTGTTTTATCATAACCTGTAGACTCTGTTTTGGTTGAAATTCAGCTTCAGTAGAAATCTTATGATTTTGATTGTTTTAGAGCCTGTCAGTATCTTTATCTAAGCCAGTTATCTGATAAGAAATGACACAACTGACTTAATTGGTTTGTTCTCTCCCTTTTTCTTACCTGCAGAGGGTGTCCACTTTAGACTCTGATCAGTAGCAAAGGGGAGATAATGAATATCTCAAAGGCCCAGTCATTTTAGGAAAATTTGGGGATTTGGGGTGGGTTCTTAAGTTTACGGCCCATGTCCACCAATTCAGTCATTTAGGGCCAGTGCTATCAGTTACATGTTTTACATCAAACATCACTCTTTACATCCCTATTCACCACATTGCTGTGTATCATCAAATGACATCTCCAGAAAGCATCGTCCATCATGGACTTAGTGCGCAATTCTCCGAATTGAATCTGGCCGCTCTTCAGTATTAATGAAATTCCAAAAGGGCTATGAAAGCAACAACATGTATTTTAGTCAACACTTTTTTATTTGTTTTTATTACAAATAAGCCAAATTACAATGTGGGATCACCAATAGCTGAAAATCAAAGAAAACTTCCAAACTTAAGGCATCAGGGGACAGTTTCGCATTTGAGGGTGGACGTTTTTCAAAATAATATAGTAGGAGGGCCAATAATGGCATGGTTGCTCATAGAAATTGTGATATGTGGATATTTTTTGCCAATGTGGGCTTATTTGCTGAGTATCTGTACTTTTATGAAATGGAATACGAAACTAAAACCCCGGCTGTCTGGATGCTGTGCAAGTTCAAGGTGCAGCGGCATATCTGAATTCACGAAGGTAGCTTTGGCACTAAAAAGTAGCTGTTTTTCAAAGAGGATTCCTGAAAAAGTTTACTGGTTATGGTATACTTTTCTGTCTATTTCTTTGCATGTGACTGAGGGTACATGACATTTCAACAGGTGCCAAGTACTGGTGTTTTGGGAGTAAATTCACAGGATCTGTCAAAGTGAAGTGGAGTCATGATTTTTTGTATGTAAAAATTAGTGGGTGGGGTAAGTGAAATGCTGCTGCTGTCAGCCTATGCAAACAGAGAAGTGTTTCTTAGGTATTCTGTTTTGATTTCATGCATGTGTGGAGCAATTTGAAACCAAAACAGAAGTTATCGCTTTCTCCAGGAGTTGTCGATAACGATTCAAAAACTTGGTGTGACGCGGACAAAAAAGTGCTGCGATTAACTGTCCCCTGATGCCTTAAGGGAAAACGCCAAAAATTCAAGTCATCTTTTGGGGTCTTATTCACTGCAATTTGAAAAGCTTATTATTTGTCGAATGAGTACCCGCAATGTTTTTGTGCATCGTGCAGTCCATATTTACGCAGGAAATGATACGCTATAGGTACCGTATGATTGTCCGATTTAAAGCCGACAAACAGTTTTCTTACACCAGACTGCAGCCTGTGCCCTTAAACATCTAATTCACATACTGGGGATGGAAATATTGTTTATTTTCAAGGATTTGAATATTTTTACATCTAAATATGGCCTTAAAAAGTATAATTTAAGCTAGTTTGGCTTTGTTTTTGGTCATTTTTCCCAATTTGGAATGAATTTTCCATTGGGGAAATGGGCAAAATTTTACTGAAGTCAAAAATTTGGCTCTAGTCCACACCACAGTGGCACAGGCATTCTATCGAGCATTAAAATCTACCAGAAAAAGCAATTAACAGCATTCCAAGACAGTTCAACAGGAATATTTTGAACAAAAACAGTTGTCGAGCTTGGCAAGGGCGCACAGATGATATTGGTTTTGGTGAAAAGCTTGTATGGCATCGCAATGTGTGCGCTTGTCTGAAATTACACCGCATTGATTTTGCACCAGACCATTTAAATATTTATCACAGGAGTACTTGATATGATATTTTGCCCATTTTTGCCCTAAGCACCTCTGTGTAAATGTTATGGCCTGTCTAATGAGCCACACTCTGTGAAAAAATAATAGGTAATTCAGTAAAAATGATGGACAGTGCCATGACCACTATAGATGCAAAGGTTGCCTCATAAACAGATCTCTAATTTGTGCTGTGCAAATGTCCAAAAAGCCTATCCAGGTCCTTAATATTAACAACAATGTCCTTTTCAGCACTGTAAGACCTTCTGTGTGTCTAAGAATGTACTTTGGACACATTATTCTGATAGGATTCTTTCTCTTTTCCAGTCTGTAGCTGGTATCTTCAGAATACTCACCAGGTCTAGCTGCTAGTTGCTGATGACAGCACATGTGCAAGTTAAGAAGTTCTTCTTATCCAAGTAAGTGTAGTTTCTTGCAGCCAGAAAGTGTTTTCTTGTGCTGACTCCATTTTATATAGTGGAGAATGACAAGGCCAGTGCAATGTTACACTCCTCCCTGATTCTTTTAAAGAGAATTTTTAGTCTGGGGCTCAGTTCTTACCTTGTAGTATGCCCCAGACTCAGAAAATAGTGCTTTGACTGTAACAAAAACACAGTAGAACCTTTCTCAAACACATTCAGAAATGAAATACCCTTTTTTGCAGTTTCTGGTATGCATAGTTGCTGTTTTATCATAACCTGTAGACTCTGTTTTGGTTGAAATTCAGCTTCAGTAGAAATCTTATGATTTTGATTGTTTTAGAGCCTGTCAGTATCTTTATCTAAGCCAGTTATCTGATAAGAAATGACACAACTGACTTAATTGGTTTGTTCTCTCCCTTTTTCTTACCTGCAGAGGGTGTCCACTTTAGACTCTGATCAGTAGCAAAGGGGAGATAATGAATATCTCAAAGGCCCAGTCATTTTAGGAAAATTTGGGGATTTGGGGTGGGTTCTTAAGTTTACGGCCCATGTCCACCAATTCAGTCATTTAGGGCCAGTGCTATCAGTTACATGTTTTACATCAAACATCACTCTTTACATCCCTATTCACCACATTGCTGTGTATCATCAAATGACATCTCCAGAAAGCATCGTCCATCATGGACTTAGTGCGCAATTCTCCGAATTGAATCTGGCCGCTCTTCAGTATTAATGAAATTCCAAAAGGGCTATGAAAGCAACAACATGTATTTTAGTCAACACTTTTTTATTTGTTTTTATTACAAATAAGCCAAATTACAATGTGGGATCACCAATAGCTGAAAATCAAAGAAAACTTCCAAACTTAAGGCATCAGGGGACAGTTTCGCATTTGAGGGTGGACGTTTTTCAAAATAATATAGTAGGAGGGCCAATAATGGCATGGTTGCTCATAGAAATTGTGATATGTGGATATTTTTTGCCAATGTGGGCTTATTTGCTGAGTATCTGTACTTTTATGAAATGGAATACGAAACTAAAACCCCGGCTGTCTGGATGCTGTGCAAGTTCAAGGTGCAGCGGCATATCTGAATTCACGAAGGTAGCTTTGGCACTAAAAAGTAGCTGTTTTTCAAAGAGGATTCCTGAAAAAGTTTACTGGTTATGGTATACTTTTCTGTCTATTTCTTTGCATGTGACTGAGGGTACATGACATTTCAACAGGTGCCAAGTACTGGTGTTTTGGGAGTAAATTCACAGGATCTGTCAAAGTGAAGTGGAGTCATGATTTTTTGTATGTAAAAATTAGTGGGTGGGGTAAGTGAAATGCTGCTGCTGTCAGCCTATGCAAACAGAGAAGTGTTTCTTAGGTATTCTGTTTTGATTTCATGCATGTGTGGAGCAATTTGAAACCAAAACAGAAGTTATCGCTTTCTCCAGGAGTTGTCGATAACGATTCAAAAACTTGGTGTGACGCGGACAAAAAAGTGCTGCGATTAACTGTCCCCTGATGCCTTAAGGGAAAACGCCAAAAATTCAAGTCATCTTTTGGGGTCTTATTCACTGCAATTTGAAAAGCTTATTATTTGTCGAATGAGTACCCGCAATGTTTTTGTGCATCGTGCAGTCCATATTTACGCAGGAAATGATACGCTATAGGTACCGTATGATTGTCCGATTTAAAGCCGACAAACAGTTTTCTTACACCAGACTGCAGCCTGTGCCCTTAAACATCTAATTCACATACTGGGGATGGAAATATTGTTTATTTTCAAGGATTTGAATATTTTTACATCTAAATATGGCCTTAAAAAGTATAATTTAAGCTAGTTTGGCTTTGTTTTTGGTCATTTTTCCCAATTTGGAATGAATTTTCCATTGGGGAAATGGGCAAAATTTTACTGAAGTCAAAAATTTGGCTCTAGTCCACACCACAGTGGCACAGGCATTCTATCGAGCATTAAAATCTACCAGAAAAAGCAATTAACAGCATTCCAAGACAGTTCAACAGGAATATTTTGAACAAAAACAGTTGTCGAGCTTGGCAAGGGCGCACAGATGATATTGGTTTTGGTGAAAAGCTTGTATGGCATCGCAATGTGTGCGCTTGTCTGAAATTACACCGCATTGATTTTGCACCAGACCATTTAAATATTTATCACAGGAGTACTTGATATGATATTTTGCCCATTTTTGCCCTAAGCACCTCTGTGTAAATGTTATGGCCTGTCTAATGAGCCACACTCTGTGAAAAAATAATAGGTAATTCAGTAAAAATGATGGACAGTGCCATGACCACTATAGATGCAAAGGTTGCCTCATAAACAGATCTCTAATTTGTGCTGTGCAAATGTCCAAAAAGCCTATCCAGGTCCTTAATATTAACAACAATGTCCTTTTCAGCACTGTAAGACCTTCTGTGTGTCTAAGAATGTACTTTGGACACATTATTCTGATAGGATTCTTTCTCTTTTCCAGTCTGTAGCTGGTATCTTCAGAATACTCACCAGGTCTAGCTGCTAGTTGCTGATGACAGCACATGTGCAAGTTAAGAAGTTCTTCTTATCCAAGTAAGTGTAGTTTCTTGCAGCCAGAAAGTGTTTTCTTGTGCTGACTCCATTTTATATAGTGGAGAATGACAAGGCCAGTGCAATGTTACACTCCTCCCTGATTCTTTTAAAGAGAATTTTTAGTCTGGGGCTCAGTTCTTACCTTGTAGTATGCCCCAGACTCAGAAAATAGTGCTTTGACTGTAACAAAAACACAGTAGAACCTTTCTCAAACACATTCAGAAATGAAATACCCTTTTTTGCAGTTTCTGGTATGCATAGTTGCTGTTTTATCATAACCTGTAGACTCTGTTTTGGTTGAAATTCAGCTTCAGTAGAAATCTTATGATTTTGATTGTTTTAGAGCCTGTCAGTATCTTTATCTAAGCCAGTTATCTGATAAGAAATGACACAACTGACTTAATTGGTTTGTTCTCTCCCTTTTTCTTACCTGCAGAGGGTGTCCACTTTAGACTCTGATCAGTAGCAAAGGGGAGATAATGAATATCTCAAAGGCCCAGTCATTTTAGGAAAATTTGGGGATTTGGGGTGGGTTCTTAAGTTTACGGCCCATGTCCACCAATTCAGTCATTTAGGGCCAGTGCTATCAGTTACATGTTTTACATCAAACATCACTCTTTACATCCCTATTCACCACATTGCTGTGTATCATCAAATGACATCTCCAGAAAGCATCGTCCATCATGGACTTAGTGCGCAATTCTCCGAATTGAATCTGGCCGCTCTTCAGTATTAATGAAATTCCAAAAGGGCTATGAAAGCAACAACATGTATTTTAGTCAACACTTTTTTATTTGTTTTTATTACAAATAAGCCAAATTACAATGTGGGATCACCAATAGCTGAAAATCAAAGAAAACTTCCAAACTTAAGGCATCAGGGGACAGTTTCGCATTTGAGGGTGGACGTTTTTCAAAATAATATAGTAGGAGGGCCAATAATGGCATGGTTGCTCATAGAAATTGTGATATGTGGATATTTTTTGCCAATGTGGGCTTATTTGCTGAGTATCTGTACTTTTATGAAATGGAATACGAAACTAAAACCCCGGCTGTCTGGATGCTGTGCAAGTTCAAGGTGCAGCGGCATATCTGAATTCACGAAGGTAGCTTTGGCACTAAAAAGTAGCTGTTTTTCAAAGAGGATTCCTGAAAAAGTTTACTGGTTATGGTATACTTTTCTGTCTATTTCTTTGCATGTGACTGAGGGTACATGACATTTCAACAGGTGCCAAGTACTGGTGTTTTGGGAGTAAATTCACAGGATCTGTCAAAGTGAAGTGGAGTCATGATTTTTTGTATGTAAAAATTAGTGGGTGGGGTAAGTGAAATGCTGCTGCTGTCAGCCTATGCAAACAGAGAAGTGTTTCTTAGGTATTCTGTTTTGATTTCATGCATGTGTGGAGCAATTTGAAACCAAAACAGAAGTTATCGCTTTCTCCAGGAGTTGTCGATAACGATTCAAAAACTTGGTGTGACGCGGACAAAAAAGTGCTGCGATTAACTGTCCCCTGATGCCATACTTCCGCCTGCGTTCGGCAACTTTCGTAACACATCGGAATAAACGGAAATCATCGTACTGTCTTGTCGAGCGGTACTATCCGCACAGTATTCGTGTACATGAGAGCCTGAAGTCGTTAATGCCAAATGACATTCATTTTTTTTTTTTAGTTTTGTTTTGGTTTTGGATCTACGGCCCTTTCACTCATATCGAGCCGATCGTTAATCAGAGGTTGGCGAAAACCGGAGTACCCGGAGAAAAACAACCTGACCTTCCGTTGCAGAACTTGGTGTCTCACATGTGACCCGAGCGAGGCTCGAACCACAGCGGTGAGAGACCTAATGATTAAGAGTCAGTGCTCTTATCCACTAGGTCACGAAGGGCAAACTAAGCCATACAATCCTCAGCACCTTCAGCTATCGAAATGATCGAATCGAATTCCAATCTAAGCAGACCCTAAGCAGATTCTCATCATATGACAGTGTAACAGATATGTTATCCCAACTTGGCTGGAGATCACTGGACCAGAGACGGTCTGACGCGCGGCTCTGCATGTTTTACAAAATCATGAATGGTCTAGTTGCTGTACCATTACCACCATACTTCCAGCAGGTTACAACAAGGACACGTCATGGCCAGTCCCACCCCCTCGCAATACGTCAGATCCATACCATATACAATTAT